>OVBE01000044.1:0-77792 GCA_900406425.1 Iberis pinnata | reverse complement strand
GGGGAGAATTGATGTCGCGATTGGTTGGGGAAGAATTGAATTTCTTTTCTTTTTTTTATTTTTTTAATTATTTAGTTAGATTGAAGGGAGGGCAAAATAGGCAACTCATTAATTGAGTAAGTAAGTGGGACATGACAGATTTTTTTGTCAATTGTAGATGATTTTTTAGTCCATTGGGACACAATAGATTTTAGTCCTACTATTAGTGTGACCAATGGATCAGCCATCGTCTCCGGGAACGAAATCGGTGGAGATCAGAGAAACAATTGAATCACTGTTACAGTTTCTTCTGAGCTCTCATTTGAACGAACATAATCCAAGTCTTGATCTTGACCTAACCAGAGAATTCTGCTTCCATCTACTTGATCAAGATACAGGTAAAATTATCAGCTTCTTAAGAGAAAACTGAAATTTTCACTGAAAAATTTGTTTTTGTTCATAGAAAAATCTGAGTTGTACAAGCTTCTTGGAAGAGCTTTATCTGAATGTTTAACTTTCAAGGAACAAGACTTTAAGTTAGAGAAATACAGTGAGCTGTTTATTGAATTGGGACATGATTTGGTAAATGTAAGTAACTATGAAAAGTTCCTTCTTTCAATTTTTTTGAAAATATCCCAAAAGAGTGAGAAATGTTTTGACTTTTTACTGTTAGATGTTGAAGAAGGTTAACTTTGAGCTTCATGTCCAAGAGCCTTACTTCACACAATTGAAAGGTACATTTTTGTACCTTGGTCAAGTCAATTTGGTCGATTTAATCTTGATTCAGAGTGCTTCTTACATGCTAGATGGTTTGAAAACTGTTGAAGGAAGATGTGCAGTAGGAGACTACAAAAGGTCTAGTGCTTTAATCTTTCTTGTTGATCTTTAGATTGTCTTATTGACTTCAATTTGTGTGTTCTTCTTTGTCCTCTCAGGATAAGTTCAGGAGCTTTTATTTTGTTCAATAAATGCTTGTTGCTTGTAGTTCAGGTAGTCACTAACTATTGTACTCTTAGTGGACATTCGGTTTTTTCGGTATTTTCGGTTTTTTCGGCTTTTCTTTTAGCCGAATTGAGCCGAACTTTTTGTTATGTTCGGTTTGACACTTGGTTTGTTCGGTTTTTTCGTTTTTAAAGTTTGATTTCTTCAGTTCGAACATCTTAATTTCGGTTAAATTTTGGTTAATTTTCGGATTTTTCGGTTAGTTTTAACAAGTTCGGTTTGTTCAGTTCGGGTTGGTTTGGTTTGATTCGGTTAATTTAGTATTAAAAAAATCGCCGAAATAACTGAATAAACCGAACTGAACTAACCGAATTGAATTTGGTTTTTAAATGCCCACCCCTAGTATCTTTCTCTATCTCTGTTCATTCTTCCATGTGAGGTGTTTTCATCTTCTTGTATCTCATTTGATGACTACAGGACATTCATCATTATGCTTCATTCTCTGAAATGCTGCACATAGAGGGACTCTCTAAAGTTATTCCTGGAGTTGAAAGTATAGAAGAAGGTTTAAAGATCTTTACTAAACTACTTGACAAAACATAGAACATATAGAAAGCTATCTCATTTTTCTCTGTGGACTTCTGATCTTATCTAAAGGTGTTGGAGTTTACAGAAACTTTTACTCTGAAGAGAAGGAAAGAACAAACGGTGTTATAGCTATTCATGTAGCTAAACCAGTGAATCAACCTTATGAAGTATTAGCAAGAATATTGTCTGTGAGTTTCTATCAGCAAAGTGAAACCTTAAAAGACTTTTGTTAGTATTTTCATTGTCTGCAATCACAAGAAATTTCTTTTATGGTTCTTCTTTTGCAGGAACTGAAGTCCACTGGAATTAATAGTCTGTTGGTTAACTATTCAGCACAAGTTACCTTATAACTGCATCATGAAGACCTTTAAGATCAAGGGCTTTGATATCTGTAACTTTGATAGTGTCAAACGAATGTGGATGTTGTATGCTCAATGCCTCTATTGAAACTATTTATATCACTCAACACTAAGCTTTGCTAGTTAGTTTTCATGGTACTGATAAGATTCAGAAACGTAAAAAGTCTTTGTAGTTCACTAGCAACAAACTGTTTTCTGAGAACGCTTTGCACTAACTACATTGACACAGACAGATTCAGTTTGTTTTAGTCTTCTTCTGAAAGAGCAAATTCCATGAGTATGTGTTGCCTTTCTTCTCTGCAATCTCTACACGTTTCCCTCCAACCTACAATCAAATCAATATCGTTACAACAATAGCTTACAAGGAAGATAAAATTGATAAATAAGGTACCTTGTCCATGAGCCAGAAGCCAAGGAAAGGCATGTATTGCACTAGATACATCACTAGCAATACCGGCTGATAAAACCAGAATAAGTTTATATATCAGAAGTCTACATTGAGTGTAACATAAGTGATTTTGAGAAAAAGAAAGTACCTGATATGAAATCCAAGCTTCCTTCAAGTTATGAGATGCAGCAATTATAGTTAGTTCAGCACATCTTTCAGATGACACACGTTTCTGCGCGGCAAGAGCAAAGTGTATATTAGATATTCCTGAGAGAAAGCAGAAGAAGGTAGATCCAAAAATTGACAAACAAGAGGATTTTATTCACCAACCTCAGGAGATTTTTTGTCTTCTGAAGTTGATGTTCCTGTACCATTAGTGGTTTCTATTGGACCCGGACAAACAACAGTAACTTTGATTCCTTTATGAAAGAACTGAAACCACACACACAGATTATTGTACACTAACTATTAGATCTAATAAATGAAGGAGCAGCTTCTTTTCTTGAAACATACCTCAGAGCGCAAGCTGTGAAAGTAACCTTGTAGTGCAAATTTTGAAGCAGAGTATATAGCTTGTCCAGGTGATGGTACCTTTCCCGCAGCACTGCTGATCTGAGTATACAAAAGCTTACTGTTTATTCATCTGCATTAAACGCTGATGTGAAAGCTCAACACTTCAATGAAGTCTCACAAAACTAGAGCACTAAACAATCAACATTGACACTAGCAGTTAGAATGGGCAATTAAACCGAACCGAACCGAACCGAATCGAATCTAGTTCGGTTTATTCGGTTATTTTGGTTCAATTCGCAGCTTTTTAAATTTACTTCGATTTTCTGTTCGGTTTGGTTCGGCACAAATTTTATTTTATACTGAATTAACCAAACCGAACTAGCTAAAATTAACTGAATAAACCGAAAATAAACCAAAAAGTAACCGAAATTAAGATTTCGAACCGAAAAAACCAAAATTTAAACACAGAAAACCGAGTGCCGAACTGAAACGAACCGAATTTTTATTGGGTTTACTTCAGCAAAGAAATGAAAAAACCGAAAACCGAGCCGAAAAGACCGAATAAAAACTGAATGTCCGCCCCTACTAGCAGTAAAAACTATCTTGATTAGCTATTAGTCTCGAACGTACCACAACAAAATGACCACCTCCTTGTTTAAGCATATGAGGAGCTACTAACTTTGTAAGAGATATTGTCCCAAATACATTAACCTCAAATGTAGTCTGCACACAACAAAAACAACATTTTGATTTAACTTAAGATAGTCTCTAGCTAACTAAACACAAAAGGAATTATACCCTAAGAGTTTCCTCACTCGCATCCAATGCTTTAGATTTCTGCAAGATAAAAAAAGAAGTAACAGATTGAGAATCTAAAGACTCTTTGATCAATAGATACAAATCTTAAAGTTACTTACTGGACGCTCAAAAGCAGCATTATGAATCAAATAATCAACACGAGCCTCGGGGAAAAGCGAAACAGCTTGCTCTACTACATGTTTAAGTGATTCTTCTCCACTAGCTAAATCTAAAGGTAAGACCTTTACATCTTCTGGTGCATATTTACCTAAAATTATCCTAACTTTAGATTACAAATTGTGTCAAAGATCACAATTTTGAGCTGTTTTAGAAAGTGAGTACCTTTAAGTTCACTCTTGACACGATTCAATTCAGATTCATTTCTTGCAGAGAGAATAAGCTTAGCACCTAAACTTGCAAACTGTTTAGCAAGAACTTCTCCTAAACAAAATCAAAAGCAGAAACAAAGTTATAGATTTGATTTGTAGTTAAACAAAGATTTGAGATTATCTTTTACCAATTCCACGACTAGCTCCTGTAATCCAAACTACCTAAAACAGATTCAATTACAAAAATCTGATTAATTTTTTAGCTCATAAACTGAAATTGATTCAGAATTCAATCTATTAGTTTATTACCTTGCCTTCAATAGCTTCTTTCTTCACATGCTTCTTTGAAATTAGAGTGAAATCACCTAAAGTTATCATTTTTACAGAATTTAATCAGAGCTACAAATGAAAATGGATTTGGGTTGTGTTAGAAGATTTTGGAGTTGTAGTGATTACCATCAGCGATTGCGAATTTGAAGAGGAGACCAATAAGGAGGAGGAGTACGAGAGAGGAGAAGAGGAGAGTTAGCATTTTCACGATTTGATAGTCGGCGATGATGAACAGAGATAAGTCTTAACGAAAACAAATTTTTTAATTAGGGGCAAATATGTAAATAAAAGGAAAATGTAGTACTAAATCATAAATTACTAAATATCTAATGTCCTATAAGAAAATAATCTTAAATGCTTTAGCTAAATAACTTTTTTGCAGTGATAATTTTATTTTATAGTTACATGAAACTGAATTTTGACTAAATGTCAAATATCCAATAAAAATATGTGTTTTATTCATTTTTTTTGTTTTGTTTTTGCTCATTTTTTATATCAACAAAAATATCACACCAAAAATAAAATTTGACTACATGCATTTTTTTCCTGTTTATGTAGTTTAAATTTATGGATCAAGCTTTAAATGTAATAGAAAATTTTGTTTATATCCAAAATCAAATTTATCTCAATAGAGAAAATTTCTTATAAATTATTTTTCAATTCTAGAGACAAAAATAATCAACTCTTTCTATTATTACTAGATAACCGAATTTTTATAGCTTCTATAAATCATTTTAAAATTTTTTACTACAAATTATTTTGTTATAAATTAACAATTACTATTTTTTAGTAACATTTGTTTGCCAATTAATATAAATAGTGAAGCCATTCAAGTTTGCAAGAAGGAAACAAAAAGAAAAACATAACATACATTTTTATTCTATCATAAATTAACAATTACCCCCGTTTTTATAGCTTCTATATATCAATTTTAAAATTTTTACTACAAATTATTTTGTTATAAATTAACAATTACTATAAATAATAATTTTTTAGTAACACTATTGATTGCCACTTGATATTTTTTTATTATCAATTTATCATCTTGTAACTTTTAATCTATATATTAGTGATTTTAGTAATTATTCATATAAAGAGTGAAACCCATTTAAGCTTGTAAGAAGGAAACAAAAACAAAACACAACCATGGAAGTGAACCATCCTAAATATTGACCTAAATATTGACATAAATGTTTATGTATGTAAAAGCAGAGCCGGTCTTGAGTCCAAGTCCAAGCAGAGCAAGTATGCGTTTGCGGCCAGTTTTTCAATTTTAAAATTCTAGTTAAGAAAACGGCCCATTTTTTGAAAAACTGTACAATTTTAGCCTATTTTTCCATTGTAGCTTGCGGCTTTTAAAAAATTTTAAAATCTCAGTACCGGCCCTGTGTAAAAACATTAAAAAAATTAATAGCATAATTGGTAAATTTTGGGTGCTGAACCTTCCAAACCATCTTCAATTTCTCTCTAAAACTTTTTTTTATTAGTATTATTTAAATCAAATATTTTAAACCGGGTCAAATTAATTTATGAGACTGACCTGAACACAACATACATTTTTATTTCATTTAGCTAAAACATACAAACATGTTGATACATATATAGAAACATACAAAATATATAAAGTAGTAGAAGTAAATGACTTAAATCTCAAAAAAAATTGAGATTAAAAATCAAATAGGAATAGAACGAGAAACTTTAGGATAAACATGAGTAGCTGGATGTCCCATAATACGACGACCTTTTGAATGTTTAAAGATATAAACTAATGCACCCACTGGCCATTCCACTATTCCGGCCGCCACAAACGCCACAAGTCCTAACGTTGGTCCAACCACTTTGCACCTACATGGGTTCCCACCAGTTCCACACTGCACACAAATTGGAATCATTCTTGAATATGATCAAAAGAAAGTGTAATATGTTTGTTGATGTTATAGAGATGTGATGAGTAGAATAAGAAGTGTGAGATGATGGAGATAGAGTTTGGATTTGTGATGTTTATATAGAGACTTAAGTGAATCATTATATAATATATTTGATTTTTAAATGTATATGTGACGGGTCGGTTTCGTAGTTAGTGTTGCTTTTATTGTATTTTTTTTTATTATATAGTTTTGATACGTGTTGTGAGAGAGAGATGTACATGTGGCTTGAAGATGATACGTGTTTTCTTATCTCTGTCTTGATATCCTTACATGATATTCTATTGGTGACAAGTTCTTTATGCGTTTTGCTCCATAAAATCACCAAAAAAAAGAAAGAAAAAAGAAATCATATGTAAATACTTTTATTTCCAAACTTTTGTTCCTCAATTCATTCCATAAATCATTTTAATTTTCAAACTTCATAACTATAATTTTATAAAATTATATGTTTGCGTTATTTCAAACCAAACTATGTTTTAAGTATTTCGCTACAATTGATACTAGTTTTGATAAGTTTAATGAAAGTAATAATACAAAAATGTTAAAAAATTATAATAAACTCTCGTAATAAATAAGATGCAAGATATAATACAGGGCTAAAAATTCGGTTCAAACAGTTCAGTTCAAATTAATCTTTTCGGTTTTTGGTTTTTGGATTTTGTGTCGAACTAAAGCAAATAAAAATTTGATTCAGTTCAGTTCGGAAATCGGTTTATTTGGTTCGGTTTTTGTTTTTGAAGTTTGGTTTATTCGATTAAGTTTTGGTTATTTTTTTGTTTTTATTGGATTTTTCGGTTTATTCGGTTCGTTTTTTTGTTTTTTGGTTAATTTCGATATATCGGTTCGATTACTGAAATTTAATTTTTTTATACCGTTCAGTTATTGAAACATAATTCTGTCTCGATTTAGTTCAAAAATCTCGGTTCGGTTCAAAAATTTGGTTCGGTTTATATTCTCAATCTTAATATAATAGTATTTATAGATTAATAAATAAATCTAATTTTTTAATTTAAAATAGAATCAAATCTAAACAAATATATTTAGAGATAATGATAATTTTTTTAATTTAAAATATTATGATATTTTCGTGATATTTTTGATTTTTAAAATTTTTCTTTTTTAATTTGAATGGATCTCTACAATCTCTCAACTAACTTTTTTATATATATAAAAATGAAGCATGTGTTAAATATTTACATTCAATTGAATTGGGTATAGTGCCCAAACCATATTTGGTTATTGGACCCAAATCAAATATAGGTGATACCTTAGATATTAGACCAACATGAAATGGGCCTCAAATAAAACACAAAATAATCAGGCCTATCCATCACAACAATTCTATACTTTTCTTTTAGTAACCAAAATACTTGACTCTATCAAAATCCAAGACTAATTCAACACCAAAGAACCTCACCTTTTACTTTATCACATTTTGTATGATTCTTTCTTTACCAAATGCACATGCATGCCTCTATATATATACTTGTTCTCAAATTAAGAAACTTATTGTCCATTAAAACATGATCATGATAAAACCAAAACTTCAATTTCTAGTCTTTTTATCCATCTTCTTCTTCTTACATGGTCTTACTAACCAAACCAAACTCGGTTCGCCTTTGGTACATACCAAAATTACAAGTACACCACCGGTTCAAGACTCTTGCGTTAACTCTTGTGGTCAATCGCCACCGTTTCCGCCACCGCCTAAGACAGTTTATTGCAGAAGGTCGTCTTCATCTCCACCTCCGCCTAAATATATGTACATAACCGGTGTACCTGGTGAACTATACCGGACTGAACCGGATGATCAATGGAATTATTACTCTAGTGCAAACCGGAATCCGGTTAAGTGTCTTTTGGTTATTATAATTGTGTGTATTGGAATTGCTTTAAACTTGTAATAAAAGTAATAAAAAACTATTTATTATAGTGTTAAGCAATTTTAATGGTTGTTTAAGTTTATATGGATATTGAAGTTTTTATTGGTCGCTATCATTATATAACAAAATTTTAGTTTATTGTGTAATCGTATATATAACAAAAAAAAGTTTGGTTCGGCATTCGATTTGTTCAGTTCCGTTTTTTATTTTCGAAGTTCGATTTTTTCGATCTTTGAAAACCTTAATTTTGGTTAATTTTTTTGGGTTTTTCACGATTTTTTCGATTGTTTGGTTAATTTTAGTAAATTCGAGTCGGTTTGGTTCGGATCGATCCGATTAATTTAGTAAAAAGGATATTGCCGAACCGAACCAAAAACTGAACTAAATAAAAAAAATGTGTCGAATTCAGCTGAATAAAATTTGATTTGGATCGATTTATTCGATTCGGCCCTTAGTATTTTTTTTTTTTTCCTTAGCCAAAACGAGTAATTAAGTGATTCACGTTAAATTTTATAAAAATAAAAATATGAATATATCAACGCTCATAAAAAGAAAGATTCCCATCATTCATAGTGAATGATTCACCAAACCAAAATATATTTAAATAGTTTATCAAAAAGCTGTGTTAGAAAATTCAATAATTTAAAAGACTTATTACAAGTTTTATAATAAATTAAAGACTTTATAAAGTGTTGACTTTTGTATAATTGACATTAGACATGCAAAATCTCCACTACCAAATTAACAACTCATTTAAAACAATGTTTTAAGTTTTTTAATCTTGTCTTTTTCTTGTAGAAACAAAAGTCCAAATATAAAACATTTTCTTTTTACAAATCTCTTTTGTACAAAATAAGTGTGGGCATAATTACCCGGAACCGAAGATCCGAATGAAAAAATCAGGTGCAATTCGGGTATAGTTCTTTTTAAATTACCTGAATGGTTATTCTTATCAAGATCTATAGATATCGGTTCAAAATCGAACCGAACCGAAAATAACCGAAAACAACCAAAAATATAAGGTAATTGTTTATACTAAGAAGTAAGAACCATGAATATATGTCTCTCTTACCAACTTATATATATTTTCGGTCATTTTTGGATATATCCAATACTTTTGGTTTCTTTTTGTGTATTTTTGGTCTCAAATATTTGGAGTATTTTCGATTCTTTTGGTTCTTTGGAAAAATTTTGGTTTCAGATATTTTGATATTTTCAGTTCTTTCGATTTTTTGTGTATTTTTGGATAAAATATCCGAACCGAACTGAAATCAATAAGTTATTAGTTCTCAAATAGTTTCAAAATTGTAAATCCAAACCGAACCGTACCGATATGAATCCTATATTGAAAGAACCGAAAAACCGAAACTGAAAAACCTAATCCGAACCGAATCGAATAACCGACCAATACAAGATGATAAATTCTTCGAATAACCGAACATCCATCCCTACTCTTAGAAAAAATGATAAAATTCATTTTTTATTGCTTAAAAATGAAGAGCCATAATATTAGTTTATTGCTTAAAATTTTAGTTTTAAAGTTTAAAGTTTAAACTAATAATCGGCGCACTTTAGAGATAATATAAACACTGTAATGAAAATCAAAAATATTATCATCAGATTTCATTTTTTTCCCCCAAAACTTTTTCGAGAGAGACGAAGAAGAGACCAATCCAAAACCCTAAACCTTATTCCCGCGGATTTTCTCTGGCTTAAATGGGAGATCCGTTGGAGAGGTTAGGATCAGAGGATTCAATAGCTACAGAGTCTGCTATGAAAGTCGATTTGTGTTTAGAGATTGATCCTTCGTTAACTGAATCCGTTGCTACAGCTGAAGATTGGCGTCGTGCTCTCCGTAAAGTTGTTCCTGCCGTCGTTGTACTACGTACGACGGCTTGTCGCGCCTTTGACACTGAGTCTGCTGGTGCTAGCTATGCTACTGGTTTTATTGTTGATAAGCGTCGTGGGATCATCCTTACCAATCGTCATGTTGTGAAGCCAGGTGCTGTGAAGATTGATCGGAATATTTTCACTTGATTTAAGCTGTTTTTTGCTTTTTTTTTCCCCCCAAAAGAATTGTTTAGGGAGCAGCTAGATATCAGAATTTCACTTAATAGAACTTAGAGGTAATGATTTTTTAGGATCCTAGACTCCATAGCTATTACCTGTCTAATTAGGTAAATTCAGAATAGAGTTTCAGGTTTTATCTGAAAAGGTTCTGGTTCCAAAGATTTCTTGGTCAATCCTCGTTGGTAGAAGGAGACTGAGAATCTATTTAATATGTAATGATTCATCTGTATATTCTTCATCTTCCTTATTGTGTAGGCCCAGTAGTTGCCGAGGCAATGTTTGTGAACCGAGAAGAAATTCCAATCCATCCTGTATACAGGGATCCGGTAAGTTTCTCATTCTAATCCGTATATTAGAATTCAATTTTCGAGTATTAGCAAATTGGCGGTGGCATCACAGTGCAGAATATCTTGGTTTGACAAAGGCTTTGGTTTTTGCTTGTGCATTTTTACTTTATGTTTTGATGAAATGAGCATGCATGTGAAGAAGCTAAATACTCTACTTTACTCACTTCTTGTCTTTCTCCCCTCATCAGGCTGACATACTTTTGTATCCTTTTCAGGTCCATGACTTTGGCTTCTTTTCTTATGATCCTAGTGCAGTTCAATTTCTGAGTTATGAAGAAATTCCGCTTGCTCCAGAGGCGGCGTCTGTTGGACTTGAAATTAGGGTTGTTGGCAATGATAGTGGAGAAAAGGTTTCCATACTGGCTGGTACTCTTGCTCGGTTGGATAGGGATGCTCCACATTATAAAAAGTATTATCTGCTTCTATAGTTCTGCATATTTCTCAAAAAGTTGTTTATTTTACTTGCATGAATCTTCTTAAAATTCATATAGCTGGTTGTTGAAGTTGTAAGATATCATTGTTATCTTTTAAGTTTGTTTAGTTTTTCTATGGTTACTTGCTTTGTAAAAGTTCATTGGCTTTTGTTGCAGAGATGGTTATAACGACTTCAATACGTTTTATATGCAAGTAAGTGATCATTTCCTCTTTGATATTTGTGACTCTTATTATACTCACTAAACTTATGTAAACTAAGTTGCATGCTATCTCTCAGGAGTCAATACCTTTTTTTTTTCTAGCCGCGTCATGCTTATATATTTCCCATTTTTACTATACATGTGTCTCTTTCTCGTGTTTTTAATTAAATATCACGAGACCTCCTACTATGGTGAAAACTTCTTGTTCGTAAATTATCATGCAATACTCAACTATTTTATGCTATTGCTATTTGAAGCCTAACCCTTCACCCATATGCTAGTGTTTGCTAATATATTCGCTTCTGTATTTATAGGCAGCATCAGGTACTAAAGGTGGCTCAAGTGGTTCTCCTGTCATTGATTGGCAAGGCAGGGCAGTAGCCTTGAATGCCGGCAGCAAGTCCTCTAGTGCATCAGCCTTCTTCCTACCCCTTCAACGAGTAAGCAATATCTCTATCTCATACTCATCGATGGTTCAGTAAAGACTAAATGGTGGAACATCTTTGGGCCCGAAACAACCCCAGTAAACGTTGAACTGAAGATTTTTGTGTAAATTGTGATCTTTTGCTTCTGTAGAAGATAAAAAGTGATGAAAACTGAATAGAGCATTTATCGAAGGGTTGTTCAGTGTGTGTTCATCTTAAAATGGCTCATGCTAGAAGTGCGTACAATGTCACAAATAAAATACACTTATATTTAAGATCTCTTCTTTTCATGTGTCCCTGGGTATCTAGTAGGAGAAAGTCAGACATTGTTGCTGATCTCATTTTATTGTTTTTTAGTTTAAAAGTTAGTTGGAAATCTGCTTACCATGTATGGTTCTCTTGTTTTGCAATTCTCTTGTTTGCAAGGTTGTCAGGGCGTTGAGTTTCCTCCAAAAAAGCATCGACTTGTGCACTGATAAGCCAAAAGTAGTTCATATTCCTCGTGGTACGCTTCAGGTTTGTTTTCAACCTGTTGGATTTTGAGAATCTTCATAATGCAGTTAAGAAAATTTCCACGATTGGTTTTGACTCCTTTTTTGATATTGCTGGGCTCAGTTTGTCCGAAAAATTACTTATACTGTTACATGGTCAATCATTTGAGTGTATATGTAATTCCAAGGAGCTGGCTGTTGTGCCGGGAATACATTTAGGATTTAGAAAGATTTCTTCTAATACTAGATATATGAATGCACCTAGACCTCTGATCTGGACTACCAAGGCTAGGAATTGAAAGTTTATGTATGGGATCGGAATGAGTTCGTGGTTTTATAAAAACGAATGCTCATGTTAGATACAGTTCACTTCCCCACGATTGTCACATTTGCAGAGATTCAGAGAAATTTTAATCTAAAATATATGATAACGAGTCCTTAGGTTGCTTATGTAAGGTTTTATCTGTTTTCTGGCTTATTTAGGTGACATTTGTTCACAAAGGCTTCGATGAGATACGGCGTCTTGGTCTCAGGAGCGAAACTGAACAGGTACATAATTTTACTTCTGACCAAAGGCTTTGTTAAGGCATCAGCCTTCCTTGTGTTACATACTGACAACTTAAAAATGCTATATCTTTCCATGTAGCTGGCTCGACATGCATCTCCACCTGGGGAAACTGGAATGCTTGTTGTCGACTCTGTGGTGAGTGCATTGCTTCATTATTAACATACAACACAATACTTGCTCAGAGAAATTGAATACTGCTGAAGAGGGACCTAAACTTGAAAATTTTCCATCTATATATGATGTCTTGATTTGTGGTAGGTGCCAAGTGGCCCTGCTGATAAACATTTGGAGCCGGGAGATGTTCTTGTTCGTGTGAATGGCACAGTAAGTTATCCTGATTACATCTTTTTCTCTGTTTGCCTCAAGCAATTGAGAATTGTTTTGTGCAACATTAGTATGAATAGAGATTAGTTATTCCCTGACCACAGAACCCTATTAATCAGTGCACTTTCGTTATCTCATTCTTTTTTCCCCCTCATTTGACTAAATCTCCCTTTATGCAATTCATTGTTATCACAGGTGCTTACGCAATTTCTGAATTTGGAGACTTTGATTGATGATAGTGTTGGCCAGACCATTGAATTGGAAATTGAAAGGGGTGGGCAGCCGCTATCTGTTAGCGTATCAGTGAGTTGCATTCTTCTATTTCTAACCTTTTCCTTCTAAAGAATTCCTCAGTCTCTTACATTTAATTTTCATCTAGGATTTCATAATCTACTTAATGTTATTCGTACTTCTTTTCTTTCATAAATATCAAGAGATAAGTGTTTGTGTATTTCCCGACACAGGTTCAGGATTTACACTCAATTACTCCAGACCATTTTCTGGAAGTAAGTGGTGCTGTAATTCATCCGTTGTCCTACCAGCAGGTAACTACGACTTGAAAAAATATTTTCTGGAATTTTTTACTTATGTGCTTGCATGCATGATATTCTTCTTACGACCACCACCTTCTTCTGGGTAAAGAAGCTTTTCTTGTGTTTTACTGACTCTTATGGGAATTAGCTAACCTCAAAAGTTCTTAACATAACAGGCTCGTAATTTTCGTTTTCCTTGCGGCCTGGCTTATGTTGCGGATCCTGGGTAAGCGGCTCTACTTCCTTTATCCATCACAATTTTCACATTTTCTTGATCGCTGTGCCTTCCCCAATACGGTCCAACAGACCATTGTTTCCTTTTATGGTATCTTAATTCTAAAAATATATGCATCCCTGCACACATGGTAACTCTAAAATTACACTTTAAAATCTCTTCATCAGAGATCTTAGGATTTCATACTTGCTTCTAGTCTTCTGTTGACTTATTGTGAACGCAAATGATCCATGATCAGAAGATTTATTCTTATAAAATGAATGTTAGGAGTCTCTGTATTTTTGGATTTACTTGGATGAGCTCTTTTTTCCATGCAGATACATGCTATCTAGAGCTGGGGTCCCTCGACATGCTATCATAAAGAATGTTGCTAATGAGGATATTTCTGATCTTGGTGATTTAGTATCTGTTCTTTCAAAACTTGCTAGGGGTGCTCGTGTTCCCTTGGAATATGTGACTCACACTGATCGCCATCGCAAGAAGGTGATATACCTTGTTTAAATGATCTCATTGTTAAACGTCCTAACCCACTGAAACTCAATGAAAACATTTACTTGTTAAAACTTGATGCCGCATTTATATATTTAGGCTTACTCCAAGTCAGCATCTGCATTCAATATGTTAATTTTGTTAGAATATAACCTCTCTTCTCTCTGTTCAATCTGCTATAGATCTGATAGATCTGTATGATCACTTTATATGGAAAAAAGAAAGCTATGATTTTCACAGTGGATCTCTATGTTTCTTTTTGTACTTGTCATTAACTTGATGTCTATGTTTCTTTTTGAACTCTATGTTTATATTCAAATGGGAGAAGTACTTATTTTTGTTCTTTATTTCCTGCAGTCTGCCTTAGTCACAATTGATCGTCATGAATGGTATGCTCCTCCACAGTTGTATACCCGTAATGACAGTTCTGGTTTATGGGATATGAAACCTGCGATCGAACCTACTGGAACATCTATTGGTAATAGTGGTTTGCCTATAAGCCAAAATATTAGTCTCTATCATCATGATACAGAACCCATGGATGAAGTAAATGTCAGTGGGGCTACTGATACTGCAACTATTATGGAAACCTCTAGTGGTGATGGTTCTCAGGGTGACTGTGGCTCAGAAGCAAAGAAACAAAGAGTTGAAGATGATTCTTTAGATGGAACTGTTGCAAACGGTTCTGTAGGTGGCAGTGAATTCAAATCTGATGATGCAATGGCAACAGATATTGCAGTTTTAAGAGACTATGAAGGCGCAACAGCACTTTCTGCTAATGCTTCATTGGCTGAACGTGCTATTGAGCCTGCTCTCGTCATGTTTGAGGTAAAGATCAAGAATTATCTATATACAATTTAATTCAAGGTTCAGAGTTCCTACTTACCAAAGCAACAGAGTTTTTACGTAAATTATTTGTCTAGAACATGTTAGATTTGGAAACTAATTCTAACTGAAAATGATAATCTATAGATGCTTATAAGGAAAACTATACTCGGAAAACTATAGAAGTATGACCTGCTAAATTACTGTCTTGATAGTTTTTATTGTGATTAAAAGCAAGTTGCACCTGCTGAAACTAAGTTCTCTTATGTAGGTTCATGTGCCGCCGTCGTGCAGTCTTGATGGTGTACATTCACAACATTTTTTTGGGACTGGCATCATTATTTATCATTCTTCAAGCATGGGAATTGCTGTGGTGGACAAAAACACTGTTGCGATTTCTGCATCTGATGTTATGTTGTCCTTTGCTGCTTCGCCAGTCGAGATTCCTGGAGAGGTTAGATTTCCCTGAGAATCTTATAGTCATGGAAGGAAAAGCTTTAGTATTGATTTGCCTTAAACTGAACTGCAGGTGGTATTTCTTCATCCTGTTCATAACTATGCTCTTATCGCTTATAATCCGTCAGCAATGGGTTCTGCTAGTGCTTCAGTTATACGTGCAGCTGAGCTACTTCCTGGTATGTCGCTACAAATTTGTACAATGATACCTTTGAGGTTTCTAGTTGGATGATGGGATGAATTTGTGTTGTCTGAAACAGAACCTGCACTAGAACGTGGAGATTCAGTTTTTCTTGTTGGACTGAGTAAGAGCCTTCAAGCCACATCAAGAAAATCTATTGTAACTAATCCATGTGCAGCATTAAACATTGGGTCTGCTGATTCTCCCCGCTACAGAGCTACTAACATGGAAGTAATCGAACTTGATACAGGTAAGAAATTCAGAGTCTTTTAAGTTGCTTTAGACTTGTTCAAATCTCACCTCGTTTTTTTCTTTGCAGATTTTGGTAGCTCATTCTCAGGAGCACTAACTGATGAGCAGGGGAGGATTCGGGCCATTTGGGGAAGCTTTTCAACTCAGGTTTATCTTCTCACTCTGCAATTTACATAACATCTCTGATTTTTTTCCCCCTAACATGTTGCTTTCTTGCGAATTGATCACAGGTTAGATATAGTTCCACTTCGTCAGAAGACCATCAGTTTGTCAGAGGTATACCGATATATGAGATAAGCCAAGTCCTTGAAAAAATCATAACCGGTGGAAATGGACCAGCTCTTTTAATAAATGGTGTCAAAAGGCCAATGCCACTTGTTAGGATTTTGGAAGTTGAGTTATATCCTACTTTACTCTCAAAAGCTCGGAGTTTTGGATTAAGTGATGAATGGATCCAAGTAAGTTTTTCTTATCGATATAAGTTTATACTTATGTGAGACTCTATGTATAACCATTGATTGTTGTTCGCCTAGACTCTAGTAAAAAAGGATCCTGTTCGACGTCAAATTCTCCGTGTTAAAGGTTGCCTAGCAGGATCAAAAGCTGAAAATCTTCTAGAACAAGGCGACATGGTTCTAGCAGTCAATAAAATGCCGGTTACATGCTACAATGACATAGAAGCCGCATGCCGAACACTGGACAAAGATAGCCATAGCGATGAAACTCTCAATCTAACTATCCTTCGGCAGGTGACACCATTAACTTCGGTTTCTTGATACATCTGATTACTTATTTGTTTCGATTGATCACACCGCCAGTAACATTAGCTCCTGTCCTTTTGATTGAGTGTCTTTAGCATCACTCTCTTGTTAAATTATCAGGGCCGAGAAGTAGAGCTTGTTGTAGGAACTGATAAAAGAGATGGGAATGGAACTACAAGAGTGATAAACTGGTGCGGATGTGTTGTACAAGATCCTCATCCTGCGGTTCGTGCTCTTGGATTTCTTCCTGAGGAAGGTCATGGTGTCTATGTGACAAGGTACTATAATCATGACCTATTCCGATTAGTTGGTTGGACATTCTCTCTGACAAATTCTGTTATCAGATGGTGTCACGGGAGCCCGGCACATCGATATGGTCTCTACGCACTTCAATGGATCGTGGAAGTTAATGGGAAGAAGACTCCTGATCTAAACGCATTCGCAGATGCTACTAAGGTACAATGTCTCTCTACGCACCGATATGGTCTCTACGCACTTTGGCTTCTAATCTTGAAACTGTTAATTGTTGATTTGGGTTGTAACAGGAGCTAGAACATGGACAGTTTGTGCGTATAAGGACAGTTCATCTTAATGGCAAGCCAAGAGTCTTGACTTTGAAACAAGATCTTCATTATTGGCCAACTTGGGAGCTTAGATTTGACCCAGAGACTGCTCTTTGGCGTAGAAATATATTGAAAGCCTTAAATTAAACCCAAAAAAAAAAAAACCTTATTTAAGGTAAATTGATTACTCTTAAGTTTGGTGTATTTCTATCAATATTCTACTCCATTATATTATTATGTAATAACTCTCACTGTAAATTACAATTTACAGATGAAATGAATATCTATACAATAAAATTTTATATCTTAATTTGGGACAGCTTGTATAATTGTTATTTAGAATCATTCATTTTGGTTTTAGTTTATGTCTCAAGTATAACTTTGAATAGAATAGTTGAGAAAGACTCATTTATATTATTAATTGCAAAAAGACAACAAATTTTAATATTATATTAGTCTTCTTTAAAAGATGATATATTTATATATATATTTATGTATATTCGAAAGTGTTTATTTTTGTCATTGATCAATCTTTGGATCATAGATTCATAATATATTGACTCAATACATTAGAACTCTATTTTCTAAAAATATATATTTTAAAAAATATATTTTTATATAGTGGTCGGTTTCGATCTCTAATCTTATGAAAAAAACAGCAGACAAAAATTAGGCCATCGATTTTTCTCATAAATGTGTATTTTGCTTTCTATATATTGGATTTGTTTCATATGCATATTATTTATTACATTATTGTTTCTCACAATCATTTATTTGAGAATTAGAAAATGTGACAAATGTTTCTTTTTTTTGTTTCAATTTGAACAAAAGAAATCAACTTTGTGTTAACCATCAATAAAAGACCAAGTCACATTCTAATTTTGGTAAATTTGCCTAATTTAAAGCATAACCTCAATATTTTTGTCACATTCAAAAATCTCTTTATATAAACAACTTTTCATCATCTTAATCTCTTCGAACAAAATCAACAAAATCATAAACACAATGGCTGATGCAACAGAAAAAGCCGAACACGATCGTATTTTCAAGAAATTTGATGCCAATGGAGATGGAAAAATCTCTGCATCTGAACTTGGAGATGCTCTTAAAAATCTCGGTTCAGTCACTCACGAGGACATTAAACGTATGATGGCTGAAATTGATACTGATGGTGATGGATACATATCGTACCAAGAATTTTGTAATTTTGCAACTGCTAATCGTGGTATTATGAAAGATGTCGCCAAAGTTTTCTAAATGATTTGAGATTGAATCATGTTAAGTAATTTTTGTAATGATAAACATTTGATTAAGTATGTTTTTTTGTCAAACAGTATGTTTTTTGTCTTTATTATTTAATTTCATGAATTGGGAGGTATTATATTATTTTTGAAAATATGAAGATGGATTGTACTGATATATTGAAGAATTTTCCATTTTTTTGTTTTATACATATGTTGTAAAAAAACCCTTGTTAATAATTTAAAAGAAATTGTAAAATTATATTGGTCACTCATATTTAATATCTTTATATATTTTTCTTTAATATATAATATATATATATATATATATATTTCTAAATATATTTCTAAATATAGCTATACATAAGATAAAGACTATTAAACAAAGAATGGTTGGGAATTAATCTTGATAATGATGAACAAAGATATACACTCTTTAATGATAAACAATAGAATAAAATCTCACAATTAGCTTTTCCCCATCAACATCTTATATATTTTTCTCAAAACAAAAAAATAAATCTTAAGAAATTTAAAAGCCATTCCTTAAAAGTCTTCCAAATGACCAAATCTATTTTTTCCTCTCATTTAATTTAGATTTTATTAATTTTTTAACAATTTTTACTTTATTATATATATATACAAAAATTATTTAATGTACAAATACAAATTGGCGTGTACTATAAATAGAGCCTTACTCTTAACGTATCTCTCTCTCGCTCAAACAGATCTTTCTCTTTCAAATGGATCTCGCCGGAGAAACTAACAGTATCATCTCCACCGTCGTTTCCTCTTCTTCTTCCTCCGTATCATCAATTGATACGAGCTACGATTGTGATTCGCCACGTGGCGGAGATGTAGACCACGAATTGCTCCACACGGCGGTTTTGGTTTCTTCGTCGTCTTCTACTTCAATCCAGCGAGTTCTGAGTTTAATCCAATCGGAAGATGTCGATTCGAGGTTTTATGCTGCTAGAGAGATCCGTCGGCTTACGAAAACGTCTCGTAGGTGCCGCCGACACTTTTCTCAAGCTGTGGAACCGCTAGTTTCCATGCTCCGATTTGACTCGCCTGAATCGCATCGCGAAGCAGCTCTACTTGCTCTCCTTAACCTCGCTGTCAAAGATGAGAAGTACGCTCTTCTTTCATTTTCCCCCAATTCGTTTTTCTTCTCTTGTTCATATGTTGATGTGATTAGATATTTGCTATGCTTGGAATTAGTCAGCGATTCAGCCACTGTTTTTAATCAGATTGAACATTTTAGCTTATTAGGATTTGAAGAAGATAGGTAGAGATTTCTTTAATAAGTTAAATCACAATGAAACACATGAAGCTTCCATTACTTCAATTTGTGCTTCTTTGTGAGAAATTCAAGCTCACCACTAAACCAATAAGTGTCAAATTCGTGCAGTTTTTGATTAGTTTCATGTAAGTTCATGATTAGATTGATTGCTTTAAATGGATAATCTTGATTGTAGCATAACAGTTTTCTACTTTAACCACTTTCTTTAATCAAATTAGGTGGATCCATTAACTTTTCTGCCTCTTATCTTAAATAGCAGTTGCTTTTGTTGTTTCCTTGTAGTATACTCTATGTTTCTTAGAGCCTTTTTATATTTCTGGTTCATCTATTTTTGTTGAGAAAAGGATACTCTTCTTTATTCTTTATCACTTTAAATTATTCTTTAGTTTATGCGGTTTCGGGAGAATTCTGACTATTCTTTTTCTTCTCTCATGAAGATTGATTGGTTTCTAGTTGCAAATGAAGTGTTGATTGTTTCTACATATAAGCTAGAGTCATATTAGACTAGCTTTCCACTAGTCTTTAAATTTTATAAGCAAAGAACCAAGTTGCAAGATAAGACCAGAAAAAAGAATCTTTATCTCCTTAGCACACCTAGAGAACCATGGCTAGTTACATGGCCGCAAATTCCTAATAACAAGCCAATCTTGATGCATCAAAGTGATGCATCTCAAGGATCTTGATCCAAGAAAGCTTTTAAGTTTAGTTAGCCTTTGTGTTTGTATCAAACCAAAGAAACATAAGATGATGTAAGTTAAGTATTAGTTTATAGATTAGAAAAGGAAATCACATGAAGCTAACTAACTTTTGCTTTGGGGCAAGTATGAAAAAGTTTGCCTAACTTATTTATGTAGCTCTTTGATTATATGTAGGGTCTCTGCTTTACTAGACTTAAGTACTTTGTGAATTTATGAATTTTCCTTAGTTTATACGCAAACAACTTTGTAACTCAATGTCTTCTTTGGTCTAAACTCTGATATCATCACTATCTTTTTATTAATGAGAACCATCTAGTGGAGAAAAGCTAAACACAAAGCCTTTCTTTATCTTCACTTTTACTCTTCTACATTATTTTCATTAAATATCTTTACTTTAATTTTGATGTCAAACATTTAATAAATTCAATCCATAGCTTTTAGTGTCGGCTTGGTTTTTCATAAGAGGTTAGGTAGATGGCCACAACTCTATTTTTCCATTGATTACAATTCATATGACTGAAGAATTAAATACAATAAAGTCACATTGATTGTTACCTATTTTCGAGGATATTCACTATTCTAAGTGTTGTCAATTTTTCAGGAATAAGGTGAGCATAATTGAAGCAGGTGCTCTAAAACCACTCATAAACTTCTTACAATCAGATAAACCAAGACTTCAAGAATATGCCTCTGCATCTTTACTCACTCTCTCTGCATCTTCAATCAACAAACCAATCATTGGAGCTAATGGAGTAGTGATTCCTTTACTAGTCAAAGTCATTAAACAAGGAAGCTCACAAGCTAAAGCTGATGCAGTAATGGCTCTATCTAACCTCTCAACACTCTCCACTAACTTAAACACAATCCTATCAACAAAACCACTCACACCAATACTAAACCTTCTCAAATCAAGTAAAAAAACCTCCAAAACATCTGAAAAATCATGTTCCTTGATAGAATCTTTGATAGTTTCTGATGAAGAAGCAAGAACTGAGTTAATATCAAACGAAGGAGGACTTTTCGCAGTAGTAGAAGTTCTTGAAAATGGATCATTACAAGCTAGAGAACACGCGGTTAGTGTGTTATTAACATTGTGTCAAAGTGATAGAAGTAAATACAGAGAGCCAATTCTTAAAGAAGGTGTAATACCAGGACTACTTGAGCTTACAGTACAAGGTACATCAAAATCTCGAACTAAAGCTCAAAGACTTCTCAGTTTACTTAGAAACTCAGAGAGTTCAAGATCAGAAGTTGAACCTAATACAATAGAAAACATTGTTTCGAGCTTAATCTCGAATATAGATGGAGATGATCAATCTAGTAAAGCAAAGAAGATGTTAGCTGAAATGGTTCAAGTTAGTATGGAGAAAAGTTTGAGACATTTACAAGAACGTGCTTCAACTCTTGTTCCTCCTTGAAACACATTTCGTGATGTCGAAAAATCGCGCAAAAATGGTGATGAAAGATTTGAAGGATTTATATGCTAGTCCAAGGCTAATGTTTTTGGTTCTTAGTGACTGGTTTCATTCTTCTTGAAAGTGTTTATATTAAAAAGCTTTGTGTAAGTTAAAAAAGAGTCTTGTTGTTTTATATTACTATACAAACACTTTTACTTTTCAATGAACTTTCAATACCACAATTAAGAACAAAATTTTCATACAATATTGATTTTCAGAACATTTCGACTAGACAATAAGTTTTTTTGCTTTTTTATTTATTTTTATAAGTATGTTAATTTCGTTAATAAAAGGAACGTTTTACAGAAGAATAGCCTTTTCAACAACAACTTGAAAAAAGATAAAAACAACAGTTGGAAAATAGTGTTGGAATTACGAACAAGAGCTTGGAAAAGCAGATTAAATGAGCCCTTGGATGAGAGAGGGCAGATTTTGTTAAGTGACTGAACCATTCTTGTAGAAGTATACCGAAGCCTTTTCTGTCTCGCCTAGCCAATATAGAGTCTCTCGTGAGTCTATGAATTTGCAGGAAGATGGTCGTTGGTGTATTGTGGTCTCCATTATGCGTTCTTGAGTTCCTTTCTCTTCAAATTTGGTAGATGGTGATGTGGCATACAAGTATTTTCAAAGCAGTTGATACATTTGGAGAGGTAGAGGATAACCAAGATAGTAGTGAATCCCAAGTGTGGAAAATAGCTTGTGGTTGGCCTAACTTAGCCATCACATGTTTCCAAATTTGAGCCGAGAAATGACAATGAAGAAGGATGTGGTCCCTTGTCTCCTCGTGTCCGATGCAGAAAATGCATTCCGGCGATATCTGATCATTCCATTGTGCCTGAACTGGCAACCTGTCAAGGGAAGCACACCAAAAATGAAAAGTCATTTTGGGAATATACCCTTTAAACCAAATACATTGAAAAGAAGAGATAGGTTGTTTCCTCCCTCTAAGTAGGTCCCAAGTATGGCTTGTTGAGAAGTCTTTTTGCAGGGAGAGATCTTCAGACCAGTTGACTTCGTCTTCTTCTTGTGTCTGTATTTGAAGGTTTAGTCTGTCCAGTTCTTCTTTCAGCTAACGAAGGGTGGAGTGCCTGATCCTACTTGTGTTTCTATGCCAAAAAGCAAGATTGCTTGCTTGGTGAACTGTTGCATTTCTTGGAATGGCAGAGAGGAAAGGCCCCATTTGACCAGTCATTGCAATTAAAGGGCCCCCTGGACTCCATTTATCAAACCAGAAGGAAGTTGATTTTCCATTTGAGACTTTGGTGGAAAGAAATCTCCTTGCTAATGGTCTAAGGGAAAGGATACTGTTTCAGCTCCATGAGAAAGAGGGTTTGGACTCTAAGTCCCAGAAGTTACATGTTTTTATTATTAATAACCGAAGGATTACAAGAAACAGACAGTAACAAGGCCCACAAATTTCGACTGTATGAGCTTAAAATTTTAAGAAACAATACCCGCAAATTTCAACTATATGAGCTCGAAATTTCAGGAAACAAACCCGATACCGGGAGCCAAGGATGAAATACAAAAAAAATACATATAAAGATGAAATCAAAGCAAAAAAAGAGAAGACTCCGGACATGAGAGGATCCTCAAAAACGCCAGGACAAGGAGTTATTCAAAGAAGCCAAAGTGCAGAGACCCAATTCAAACAGAAAGATAGCTCCAAGAAATGCAGATACATTCGGCAATGCACAAACGTGAATAAGACCAATGATGCAGCTCATGGAGGCTATTATTCCGGAAAAAGGCTCCTAGACCATAACAGAAGAACCATAAACAGTTCGAAGGACGAAAAAATCAAGACTTAAGATGAGAAGATCGGAAAACGCCAGAAGATAATCTCACAAAAAAAGGCTTCGATCACACTTTAATCTACAATTTTTTTACGATATATATATATTAGTTAATGAACTATTAAACCTCACAAAACTACTATATTTATTAAACTTATAACTCCAAAAACCTAATTTTCTAGCAGAAGTTTTTTCCCCCATCTAATTGATGTTTGATATGATATTACAAACCAAAGAAACTAAATTAATAAGAGAAAAACAATAGTCTAATCCGTTCTAGTATTTGAACATGACAGTAGTTTAAATATCAACTTCAAACACTCCTATATAATTATTATGTTATATGTATTCAAATAAAACTTGTGTTTCTTTAAGATCAAATATATCACGTTTCATAACACTAGTCATCCAAAATATAGACACTCTTATTAAATATATGGCTTTAGACTTTATGATCTCATAAATAATCTATAATAATTTTCACATCACTTATAAGAAAATTGAATACGTACGTCAAGATCAAATTTCACATCTTATATTACCTCATCAAACTTATACTATAGTGAGAAAAAGAACAATTTGTTTGTTCTTTTAATGTTTTGAAAACAAAATTGTACCAGAAATTTATTTTCGATAACCAAAATAAAATATCTTTTAAACAAATGCTGACATCAGAACTTGAAACTGAAAGTACATTTTGGATCCTCTTTTTCAGAAACGTTCACGTTCACCCTTAATTTTATCAACGAAACAGTCCAAAATTTTAAAACTTTTTTAAAATTTACTTGAAATTAAAAAACATATATAACCATTATCCTTTATGCGGTTTTTTTTTGGGCTTGAGGGTTTAGAGGTAGTCGGTTATCTTCCTATGTCGGTTTGGTTAGGTTATTTCGTTGCTTTGCTGTTGTGTCTGAATGACTGAGACGAATAGCCTATGGTCTTTACTGGGAATTTTCGGCCAATTCTGCCCCTACCATCAGTTTTGTTTTCGGATTCGTTGATCCTCCGTCAGACGTCACTTTTTCATCCCGTCTTAGCGGTTCTCGTTCTATGTCTCAGCTTTGTCTAATTCAGCTTGTGCTCCAGAATTGGTAGAGTTTGGTTTTCCTTCTCTCGTATCGCTAGTTTGGCCTTCCTTGAGTCTTCTACTCAAACTTTCTTGGAGTTAGGTTTTTTTATCTAGATCAAGCTTCCGCGCCTTACCTCTTCTTCGTCTAGTAGCCTTTCAGCGCTTCTTCAGTTCTCAAGATTTTAGTATGTTAGCTTTCTTGCTGTGTTTAGCGCTTCTGTGGTTGATCTCGTCTTTGTTTGTTATCCTCTTTGCTCTTGCTTTTTATTTTTATATTTTGTTTATTTCTAGTTTGTTTATTAAAGACGGAAAAAAACCATTATCCTTTGAAAAATAAAAAAGAAACTAGCTCGAGCAACGATACAAAGTTTTTTTACTCATTCACACAAGGACCAAAAAGATAAAAAAGATGTGAACATTTTAGGCAAAAAAAGTTAAAATACAAAAAGTTCGGGTTAAAAAGTAAAACATAACTAAAGTTACGATCTCTTTTCCTAAATATTTTAAACATTTCATTTCCTTTTATTTTTTTAAAAACGAGTCATCATCTTTCACCGCCGTAACTCCCCACCTCCAGCTCCGGCGAGTTTCCACGCCGATGTAGTGATTAACGGTCGTGTCTGCCATCCAAGCATTAAACAACCATCGTTTTCTTCAACTCTATATCCATCTCCGCCTGCAAAAACCGATAATAACATACTCGCTTGTTTAAACGCACTAGATCCGAGTGGAACCGGGTCAAATCCAGCGGATCTCATTCGGATCTTCCACTGTGACGACGTCTCATGTCTCTCGACTCGATCGGAGCCTTCTGCTGCTAAAACGTTGAGAATCTGTCTTCCTAAATAAACCTCTGACATAACTCGGTCTTGACTCGGTAAGCTATAACTGTCTTCAAGTGAGTCAAACAAACTCGAGTAGTAATGAAGTGCTTCGTTAAATCTATCGAGGAAGACGATTCCGTTATGATTCGCTTCTTGTTCAACAACTGTAAAGATATTCGGTTTTAAAGCTTTTAAAGTTTCGAAAAGCTTTTCGATTGATCCGGACTTAGCTAAAAGTTTGTGTAGCTCAAACACTGAATTGATTACTAAGGTTTCGGAATCGGGTCGGGTTTCGAATAATTCGGGTTCTAAATCCGATAAACTCTCTACGGCTAAACCTTTGAATTCGAATTCGACACCTATAGCTTGTGCGAATTGAGCTAATTTCCAACCTAATTGCTGAAGCGAATCCGAATTTTCGGTTAACGGTGGTCCGATCCCCGTTAACCGAAACGACGGAGGAGATGTTGATCCATCTCCTCCGTATTTTACAGCTAATGCTTGCATTAAAGCTGGCCATTGCATTCCTTGGTTTAATCCAAGATCAATTACATGAACTCTACGCCCCGTCGAAACAGCTTCTAAAATCGCTTGATTCGCCGTGAAATGTGCGAATTTCAAGTACGGACAAGATTCGTAGAAATGCATCTGTAAAACTTCTTCTAAACCGTCCGAGACAGCGACGGTCGTTTCTGCGGCCGTCGCGAAATTACGATAAATCCGACGAGTCAAAGCTTGAGCAAAGTAAGTCGCTACTTTCCCCATAGCTCCAGCTTGTGAAGCCGCGAGTGTTCCTACTCGCTTAACTAGCGCGTCAGCTAAATTAAGATCTTCTTGTTGAATCGCTTCAGCACACGCGACTAGCGCGTGAACAAGTTTAACTCCAGTTTCTTGTGAGTCCACGAGTAACACAGAACGAGTCAACTCGGTACCCGGATCACACCAAGATCCGACTGATCCGGATTCAAGTCGGATCCTTTTGTTACTAGCTTCTTCATCTTCTTCTTTCTTTGGAAACGCAGAAAGACCCGGAATAGCTCTAAGATCGTAATCACGGGTCGGGTCAAGATCCGAAGAAACTGGATTGTTTAATTCAGAGATCATATTTTCAACCCAAGTAGAAAGATCAGAAGGATTATAATGAACGGTGTCGTTTAAGACATTATTAGAACAACAACCAACATCATCACTAGATAAAACCATCTCAAGTTGTTCAAGCTTTTGAGCAACTTCAGCCATTTCAGAAGATCTAACTTTATAACCAAGAACAGCAAGAAGCTCATCCATATTACTATCATCTTCCATCTTATTAACATCATCCACCATTGAAGAAGAAGCTTGTAGTGGTTTTAGTTGTTGTGAATCCCCATGTCCTCTCTTCATCTTTGTGATGTGAAGATTTGAGAGAAAGATTAGATTTTTAGATTTTTAGATTTAAGAAAGGAGTAAAGGAGATTACTTTACTTCATGGGTAGGTAAGGTTTTTAAATGGGGGATTTGAGAATGAAGAAAACCATTGGGTATTTTTAGAGAGAGAAAATAAGTGAGTGAGTGAGTGAGAGAGAAAGGTCCAATGAGAGAAGTGTGGTAAAGAGAAAGAGATAAGAAGAAAACAGAGAATGCCACTAGAGTTTGGCATCTGTTTCCTTTCTTTCCTAACTTCAAAGATTCTTTTTACTCTTTTTATTTTATTTTATTTTATTTACCACAAAGATATTATTGTTGTGGTTATAAAAAAATGAAAGTGAATATGAGTAAAATCTTATATGTGAAGATTAGTTTTTTTATTGGTGAATTCATGTGAGTTATATAACCAATAGTAAAATTTATTTTTAATGTTGTAAATTGATCTAGTTTAGTAGAATTTGTACAAATGGCGGTTTAGCTTATGAATAATAATGTTCAAGTTTTTTTTAATTCAAGTGTCTTGCCATTCAATAAAAAAGCAGATTAAATAAATTTTATATGCCGATTTTTGGGACGCTCCAACCCATATATAAAATTTGCAGTGATCGTGAATCGAACTTAAATGATGATACTCACAACCGTGAGCAATTTACCACCAGAACTAGATATTTTGGTTCTTTTCTAAACTTTTATATTCCCTTCATATCAAAATAATTGATGTTTTAGAGAAATTTTTTTGTTTCAAACTATTTGATGTTTTCGTATTTTAATGCAACTTTAAAACTATTTATCATTAATTAATATTTTGCAGAACAACTTTTTATTGGTTAGATAAGCTATAATTAATGTTGTTTTGATAGAAATTAGATAAATTAAATAATGTTTTTGTGTTTTAATAAATAGCGTGCAAAAACCTTAAACATCAATTATTTTGATACAGAGGGATGATCACTTATTTATAAAAATTTGGTTGATAATTATTTTTGGTTGATGACCCTGTATCCGGAGCTCCGAAATATTTCAGCTAGTTTCAAAGTATCCACAGTCGCCAAGAGTATCCAGGAGGACCGCCGAAGTTTACCCCGTGTTAATTGATGGTGGCCGGAATTCAAATCCATGTGAAATTGAAATTTTTTAGTGAACGGTATCCTCAAAATGTTTGTTTATCAAAAATTTTAAATGATTGAGAAACTTTTGTATAGTAATTTTGTATTAGAAAGAATTTGATCCATGACTTAAACTAACATTAGTGAATTCTTATCAAATATGGTAACATCAAAACTAAATTTACCAATCAAACTTTATAATTTTAGACTGTAGTGTGCTTTTGTAATATTTCTTGGTAAGATTTTTTAAAAAGTTGTGAAGTATAAAAGTGTCTTTAATGGACTGTCATAGTCTAATTATATACGATTATGACTTAAATGGTTTTTTATAAATAAGATTACGACTTAAATGTTATCAAATGGGATTTGCATATATTGTTATATTATTGCGTAGGACTTTGTTGTTCTTAAACCCAAACGGCACCTAATGCTTATTTAAGAAAATGGCACTTAATATTGTTTTCTTAATTTTTGATATTTTTTTTTTTTTTTTGTGTGGGTGGGGAATATCCTTTAAAAAAAATTGTTTTTTTGAATAATAATTGACTTTTGCGGGGAAATGGCCTTAGCCTAGTGGCATTCATAAGTCCACATGAGGCAGATAACACCATTTTATCCAAAATCGAGTTCGCATGTTTACAATAGTATAAGAATTGCCTGCTATTACGCAGGAACTGACTATTATGTTGGTCTGTTGTGGCCCAAATAGTGACAAAAAATGACCTTTGCTAATCAATTATTTGATGTCAACTTATGAAATTGAGTTGAGATTAATTGTTTATAGTTATGGAAACTTAGTTTTATATTATTCTACTAATTAACAAAAATATATTATACAAAAAATATATTTTCTTGTTGTATAAATTTTGTGAATTAATTGAAATAAATATTTAAGCTAATGTGTAGTTTTGAAACTATGATCTAGATACTTTTAAATTAAAGCTAACATGATGGTCTTACATGATTTTAAGTTTGTCTACACATTCAAGTAAGAATCCTATGGTACTTGAATTAAATAAAATTAAATAGCAACAAAGATTTGACAGTTTTCAAGTCATAAACATCAGTCTTTAAAGATCTCGTTAGGTAGATAATTAATTATTTACCGCTCTATAATTATAAGTCAGATACATAAGGTAAATAAAAAATAATGATAAAAATAAAACAAGTTTTAGTAATAGTTTAATTAAGAAAATGGTAATAAGAAGTCCACTTTTACAAAAAAGTTCATTAAAATTATGTTCTATTTAATTACAAAATTCTACATTATAAAAATTAATTATAGATTACCGATTTGATTGTGGAGGATAAATAATTATCTAATCCTTTTTTTTAATATGAATTTTTTTTATAGTTTAAACCAAAATTCTCTCAAATGCAAAATTGTCAAATTAATTTATTTTGAGTTAAAAATAATAGATCATGTAACAATAGTTTTTAGTTCTTGTGATAATAGGATTACAACTATAAGTTCTATCGTTTGAATTTGAATTTCGGTCACGGTCAATTAAACGAGGTGAATTTTTGTGATTTTTCTGGATACTTTCAATGGTTGCGGACACTTTAAACCTAGTCAGAGTCCTTCGAAACATGACTGGTCTTAAAGCCAAGCAAAATAAACACGAGCTTACGATCCATTTTTTATTTTCAAAAGTTTAGTTTAAATACTGACCTATTTTCAAAGTTTAATTTAAGACTGACTCATTTTTTCGTTATAGATTATGGGCTATAAAATCTCAGGACCGGTCTTCTTTTGGAGTACTAGTTACCAAAATTATTAAAAATTAATAACAATAGATCCACTAAAAAAACTTGATTATTGACAATATTATCTACTCTAAAAAAATGTAACAACCTCAATCTCTAATTCTTCATAATTTAAACAAAAAATACTATATTTTAATCTATTTAATATCTCATCGATATATAAAACAATAGGTCGAATATTCTTTCATTTCTAATGAGGTGGACACATGAGCTACCTGTTATATGCCACGTAGAGAAAGACATAGCCTACGAGACGTCCACAACATTATGTTACTTTCATTGAATTTATTTCATATTTTCTTTCACTGAATTTATACAATAATCAGCATGCATAAATCATTGAGTTTTTTTTGTATTATAAAATATTATTTTATTTTGTTGGTATGGTCCCAATAGCAGCTAGAAGAAAATGATATATATTCATTGATGTGTGTTGAAATCACATGGTGTATGCTTTTCTATTTTAAGGTCTTTGATGTAACTTTAGTATCTAAATTACCTTATTTTGGTTTTGTGGTTGATATTGCTTTGTTAGTTGTTACTTTTATTTATGATCATTTATCTTGTAAGATCATTGAAACTAAAGTATTGACTTTTAAGTAGAATGAAATTGTAACACCCGTCTCCCGCACTTACGAGAGAGTATGTCACCATTGTTACCATAATTTATCTTCTTTTGTAAAACCCGTATTAAAACCTGGAAAAGGGGAAAAAGAGGGGGTGAGTGATAAATCACTCAATGAGGAGATCACATCTGTCCTCAGAAACACAGAACAATTTGTTCTCTTATACATTCGTTAAGATACATGTAAAACAAACACATCAAGCACATTTCTATCTTTCCTATCCAAAATCATAACAAACAATTCTTTCCTTGCCAAAGGCAAGAGGTCCACACAATACGAGGTTCGGGTAGCTCTTTATACCCTTTGAACCCATCTACGAAGTACGATTAGCTCTTTATAACCTTTGTACCCATCTGCGAGATCCGGTTAGCTCTTTATAACCTTTAGACCCATCTGGACTCGTCAGTCGTTATTGAGCTACATTGAACCCGTCAGTCCAATATAGACCACATTCCCATACTCATCATCATCTCAACACATCACATAATACCAAATCATCATCTCAACACATCACATAATACCATATAATTAGTATGACGACAACTCAACATTTATTCCATCAACATGAATCACGTCATCAAACACTCATCAACAATCATGCACATATGCAACTTAAACTATAACTACACATATGAAACTTATGGATAAAAGGAGAAAATGATCATTGTGCTTCCACATATCACACTCTCACATGAATTCAGCTGAAAACAACGTTCTGGAAGGCTAAGATTGGCTTTTGGCGTTTCCGAAACTATAATTACATTTTGGTCAAGGGTTAGGGTTTCTGGTTTTTAACAGTTTCCAACATTTCTTAACCGAAAAATAACACTTATATATCACTGAATATACCTTAGAATTACGAAGTAAAGATTGAACTTAAAAGCTTATAACAGAAGCTTTCCAACGATTCCAAGACCAACTCCAAACTCCTGGTAGATCAACGGAAAACGATCAATCAATACTCCAACTCAGGAGTTGTTCCAGACTTAGTAAAAAAAACAGACAGATTAAGAAGTATTATTGGATGTAAAGAATTACTCACTACTCTCAGATCCAAACTCCGATTGCAGAACCGACTGAACAGGCGTAAACCTTGACACTAGATTTTTCCAACGATACTAAAATCGCAATATGAGACCCTCTGGTTCGCACGGAAATTGTCTCACAAAAATCCTACCCAAAAACAGTTTATGGCTTAACAAAAATTTGGGAAAAATCTGACAGATGCAGAATGGTTTTTAGGTAACTTTAACAACTCACCACGATCGACTCAGTGATCCAATGGCGACGAATCTTATACCGGTGGATAGCTTGTAACAATATCTATCCATAGACACCAAGATCTCCTCCTAACTTCTTTGTATCCGATGGAAAAGGCTGAGACAAAGTCAGTGGTTAACCACATCCGAAAATCAGAAACTCCATAAAGAGGATATCCTTTCCTTACCCAATATGTTTTCCACGAAATCAAACTATAGGGGGTGTTATTCAATCACTAATTTTAAATCAACTCCTTTAGATTTAAAATCATGAAAATTTAAAAGTCTGCATGATTCATTTGCAAAGATTTTTAAATATCTGTAGGATTCAGTTGGAAACATTTTAGAAATATATGCAGTTTACCTTGAATTTGAAATCTATATATTTGTTAATAGAACTCCACCACAAGTCATTTCAAATCCATTAAAATACAAAGATTTTAGAGATCCTTTTTGGTTCGAATAACACTCGATTTTAAAATCTGATTTAAAACCTTTCATCTAATAACACTAAATTTTAAATTCTATTAATGAATGGATTTCAAATACTATAACTAATAACACTAGATTTTAAAATATAATTTCAATTCAACTATTAAATAACACTATATTATAAATCAAATGAATTGATCTAAAATTCATCATTGAATAAATCTAATTGTCCACTAACCATAGGTGGTGATTGGTAAGTGTTGTGGATTTATATTTATTGTTGTAGAAAGTTGGCTATATAAATTATTGTTGTAGCTTTTATTTTTTTGCTGTAGGATTTTGGCTTTAGAAATTTTAGTTGTAGGTTTTCAAAATAAAATTATGATTGGCAAATATCAGTGCTGTAGGTTTTTTTTGCTCTGCAGGACCAAAAAAATATTCAAAGCTTAAATACTAGTGCTCAGGACTTTTTGCTCTGCAGAGCCAAAAAATAAACAAAATAAAATATATTGCTTTAGAAATCAAAAATCTCCACAGAGCTTGATTGGTGAAAACTTAATGCTTTAAAAATCAATATGGCTCTGCAGAGATTCTAAAGCATTTACCAATCACCACCATAATTTAAGAAGCTTTTCACCCATTAAATTGAATTAACGCGGTTGACTAATTTATGATCCATATAAAGGGGAAATTCAATATTATGGTAAATTAAAGGCCTCTTATACTACGACAAGTGGACAATTAAATTTTTAACTTCTAAATTGGAGAAACAAGTATGGTATCAAAACTTAAAATCAGGGAGAAATAAAGTTAGAATATAATTCGTGAAAAAATATTGGTATATGAAAGTTTTCGTGAGGAAATATATAATTTTCCCAAGTGTTTTTGATTCGCAAAATTCAAATTTGAATAATCCATGTTTAGAAAAAATATAAACTTGATTTTTTTTTGGTAATACGGCTTAATTCATAAACTAATTTTATTTGACCATGAATGTAACTAATGACCCCTTTAAAAGTTATTTATGTGGTTAGCTTTCATAAAAAGAACAACCATAATTATTTATCCACTAACTTCTTTTGTTATGTGAGAGTGAAATTGCAATCATACATAAACATATTAAAGATTATATAAAGTTTCTTGAAGCTATTTTGGCTACATCACATTATAGAACAATTTGGTGAAGACTCAAGCATCTCTGGAGATCTGTAGATGAATACAAAACATGAAACATTGGTTCTTTTTAACATTCAAGAAAAATGAGAATCAAAAGGACTCACATTTGGCCTAGACTAGAGAAATCAAATCCAGGATCCATCTCTTGAACTATATCATTAGGTGGTTGTCCACATTCTTGCATCTTCTGCATAATCTCCATTATCTTCAATGAATTGTTTGGTTCATTCTCATAAACCAAATTGAGTTCATTGATTAGCTTATACTGTTGCGAATAGCGTTTGTAGTCTTCTTTGCTTATACTTGCTTCATTCTCTTTAAGCCATTTCGGATATTTTGAACCGATTTCTTTCATTGGTTCATGGAGAATATCTTTTGATAATAGTTGTTGCATCATTGTTTCTACTACTGATTCCAAGTCCTAAGCAAAATAAAAGAGAGAAGCATTATCTTGACAATGAGCTTGATATAACCTTAACTTGTAGTAACACAATAGTTTCAACAGATACAAGACTAAAACTTTCGAGTTTCGACAAATTAGAGACGATTTCTTACCTTAGACTTGATCAATCTTTACTACAAAGGCAAGTAACATAACAGTTGGAACTAATAAAAAGACTAAAATTTCGAGTTTCAACAAACTAGAGACTATTTCTTACCTAAGACTTGATCAATCTCTACTAGAAAAGCAAGTAACATAACATTTGGAACTAATAAAAGACTAAAATGTCACGTTTCGACAAATTAGAGACGATTTCTTACCTAAGACTTGATCAACATCTACTCCAAAGGCATAGTAACAAAATAGTTTCAACTGATAAAAGACTAAACTTCCAAGTTTCGGCAAACTAGAGACGATTTTTTTACCTTAGACTTGATTAATCTTTAGACCAAAGGCAAGTAGTAACATAACAGTTTCAACTGATTAAAGACTAAAATTTCGAGTTTCGACAAAGTAGAGACAATTTCTTACCTTAGACTTGAACAAATCTACTCAAAAAGACTTAAAATTTCAAGTTTCGACAAACTAGAGACTATTTCTTACCTTAGACTTGATCAATCTCTACTTCAAAGGCATAGTAACAAAACAGTTTCCAACTAATAAAAGACTAAACTTTCGAGTTTCAACAAACTAGAGACTATTTCTTAACTAAGACTTGATCAATCTCTACTCCATAGGCAAGTAACATAACAATTTGAACTGATAAAAGACTAGACTTTCGAGTTTCGACAAAGTAGAGACGATTTCTTAACTTAGACTTGATCAATCTCTACTCAAAAAGACTTAAACTTTCCAGTTTCAACAAACTAGAGACGATTTCTCACACTGAATAATCTCTACTCCGATAGGCAAGTTACACAACAGTTTCCAGCTAAGGAAAGACTTAAAACTTTCGAGTTTCGACAAAGTAGAAACAATTTCTTACCTGAGATCCAGCGAGATCCTCAAATTGCTTAAGAAAATCCTCAACCATAGAATCATCAACAGACTCTGGATGCTGCTGCTGTTGCTGTTGCTTAGAAGAAATAGATTCTAATCCTTTAACAGTTTCTCTAGTTTGTTCCCTAAGCTTATCAAGAGCTTCTGTAACATGATCCTGTTTCAAAACTTTCTCTTTTCCTTTATTCTTCTTACCTCTTCTCATATCTGGTAATCCCATTCCAAGACCTTGTACTCTACTTGGTAATGGACTTGTCTCTTCAATCATCTCTTTCACTACCTCTTCTTCTTCCTTATACTTTCTAAATCACACATAACAGAAACTCTAAGAAATCTATTGACTTAAATCAAAGTTTGAGACTTTGAAGCTAAAGACATAAGCTTATAGAGAGTAATAAAATCAAAGATGTAACCTTTGAGAAATTTTGAGATCTTTGAAATCATCTAATGCGCCTGAAAGACAAAACCCATTAAGAGAATCAAATCAAAACCTAAAAAGATAAAACCTTTGATTAAACTTACTATCAAGAAGCTCGTCTAAGTCATCTGTGTGATTGTTTGCCATTTTTTAAAAGTGTTTTCTCTTCTTCTCTGTCTCTGTGTGTAAACAATTTGTAGATTGTGAAGAAGAGGAGTTATTAAGAGAATGAGACAAAGATTGAAAGAAGATGAAACCTTTTTGATTCTTTCTGTTAAGGTCAAGCTTATAAGACTCCATCCAACGGCTGAGATCATTTCTTTGATTTTATTATATTTTTGTTAATCATAGAGAAAATACTAAATATTTTGTTAAAATTGTATTTATATATATATATATATATATATATATATAAATTTTATATTAATAGTGAATAATATAATGTGAAAAATAAATGATGAATATTTAAATGTAAACGATAGATATTAGAATATTAATGATTAGTTAAATGTGAATTGTGAATATTTGTATCAAGACATAGTCATTAATAATAAAGATACATATTTCATGAATTAATTAACATGAATTACCTTATTATGAATTAAACAAACATTGGCAAAAATTCTTTTTAAAGAAAACAAAAAATTAATTCATTAGAATAATTATCATTATGATTGTCAAAAAAATATTATTACGATTAGTATTTTTCTAGTAGGATTGGACATATTATCCGTCATATCTGATCCGTTTCAATATTTTTTTCGATCCCAACCGAAAAATTTAAATATCTGTAGCTATTTAAAGCAAAGCAAATACTAAAATTAACTATCCGTATAAAAAAAAATAAATGCTAAATTTTATAAGATTAGATATCTCGCTTCGTATATTACATATATATTACAAATATACATATTACACCATATGGATTTACATGTTTTCACATACTTAATAAATAAAATAACTTAAAAAAAAACAGAAATAGAAATAATAGGTATAAAAGTTCATACGACTAACGTTGAAATGATAATATGTTTACATTACAGTGGGAAATTTTTTTTTTTCTTCGATGTCTTTTATTATTTACAAAAATAAAATAGTCGTTTTTCAATATGTGCGTCTAACTTTTAACCTTTTGTTTAATATTCTATCTAAAGCAAGTTGATTTTAGTTATATAATACTTATTGGATAATTTTAACATAAATAAAGTATATTTGTATAGAATTTATTTATATTTTTTGGATATTTTTTGAATTGAAATGAAAAAATCGGATATCCGAAAAATCTGTAAAATTTCAAGATATCCGTGTTTTTCAGAAGCAAAACAAATTTCTAAATTATTTTATGTCAAAAACAAAACAATTAACAAATATTAAACTTTTACGACTCATTTGCTCCGCTCCGTGCCAAATCCTCTTTCCTAGGAAACTATTGTTATATGCAAACTCTTTGCTTTGTTATTCCTTTCTCTAACTTGACACAAGCTATGTTAATACTCTTAAGAAAAGTATTTGTTTTACATAAATAAATCTATTAAATATACAAAGATTTATCATTTTGAGTCTTCAGATTCAAGTAAATCCAGATCAGAGTTTCGTTAGCGTCTATTAAACCTCAAACTCAAAAGTCAACGCTTTTTTGTTTGATCATATGATCATACTATAACATATCCCCTCTATTATATATATGTCTCTCCTCATAGTTCAAGAACCTCACAAGTCACAAAGATCTCTAAGAATCAAGAACCTCTTTAAGGTATAAAGATGAAGTTGTTTGATGCTCATTGTCATCTTCAAGACAAGAGAGTCATTGACAAAGCCTCTCAACTCATATCTACTGCTTTAGATGTTGGTGTTACTAATTTCGCAGTCAATGGAACTTCTGAGGTATTTTTTTCAAAATTTTCTCACTCATTTCGGTTCGGTTCTGATACCAATTTGTAACGAGTTCATTTAATGGGTTTTGTTTTATGGAGTTAGAAAGATTGGGATTTGGTGAAAGAAATGAGTGAGATGTATCCATCTGTTGTTCCTTGTTTTGGTCTTCATCCTTGGTATGAAATTTATATATATTATTATGTAAATTTATCTTTATTTAATGTACAAAAAATTCATATTAAAGCTTATTATTTTCTCATGTTTTCAGGTTTATTGCAGATAGGAGTCCTCATTGGCTTAACACAATGAGGAAGTTGTTTGAGACCACTCCTACAGCTGCTGTTGGAGAAGTTAGTCTTTAATGTTACTTTATTTATGAAATGTTTAATTTTTTGATTCTTGGTTTAAGTATAAACTACAAAATGATATATCAAGTTTTGGTTGTGAAATGATATGTTTAATTATGATTTTGGAATAAATGTTGAAACCTTATTTAGTTGAGATATAATCATAATTAATTTATGTTTTTTTTGTTGGATAGATTGGGTTAGACAAAAGTCCTTTAGCAGCAGGAATTGATTACACAGACCAGCTTGTTGTGTTCAAACCACAACTTGAACTTGCTAAAGAACTAAACAAACCAGTAGCAGTTCATTGCATTGATGCATTTGATGATCTCCTAGAGATAATGAGGTATCTTTTTATATATATATATCAATAAAAGTTGGATATACAAAGACATTGAAGTGAAAAGTATATTATGTTTTGTCTATATGCATGTCGCAGACTATATCTAGACAAGATCGATCATGAAATTTTAAAAGCCGCAATAAACTAACTTTGCATAATCAATTTTATCGAAAATGAGCTTTTTCCAAACTAAATCTTCGAAAATAATAAATTGATTGCAAACTGGCAAGGGATCGAATCTGGCCACTCGCATAGCGAGTGCATTTTTTATATTTATGGAGTTTGGGTTATTTGTGATCCAGAAATTAACGTGACAAAAAAATTGATTGCAAACTCGGAGTTGTTCGGCCTATGCTCATAATCGGCTCTATATGCAGATCGGTAGGGCCTTTTCCTGCCGGTGTGATTCTTCACTCATTCAATGGTTCAGCTGAAGTTGTTCCTAAACTTGCTGAGCTTGGTGCATATTTCTCCTTCTCTGGTTGGTTCACTTACATTGATGAAAAAATCGCAAAGGACACTCTGAAATCGGTTTGTTTCTCCTTCTCTAGCTAGAACTATTTATATATATAGCCGGTTCTGAGATTTTAAAGTCCGCAATATAAGATAAAGAACATGGGCTGGTTCTTAAAATAAAATTTTGAAAATATAAAAAGAGCTGCAAGCTTGTGCTTGCTCTGCTTGGCCTCAAGGTCGATCTTGAATATATAGACGATACTAATACAAAACGCGAACCTACAAATCTTGGTTAACTATACAATTTTTGAATAACGAAATTATTTTTCTTTGATAAAATTTATATCTTGGTTTTGTGCAGAGCCGGTCTTGAGCCCAAGCAGAGCAAGCATGCGCTTGCGGCCCATTTTTCAATCAAAAAATTTTATTTAAGAAAATGGCCCATTTTTTGAAAAATTGTACAATTTTGGCCTATTTTTCCATTGTAGCTTGCGGCCTTTAGAAAATTTTAAAATCTCAGGACCGGACTTTTGTGTAGATTCCTTTGGATAGGTTCTTGTTGGAGACAGATTCACCTGATGGATTACCAAAAGCTGATGAGAGTTCTACTGATCCAAAACCAACTTTTAATGAGCCTGCAAACATTCTCACAGTATGTTTATATCTATGATCCATATGACTAAACTATGTATTAAAATCCGTGTTTAGTTAATTATTAAACGATACTTCCTCCGTTTTTAAAAGATTGTCGTTTTAGATTTTTCACATATATTAGGAAAATTATGTTTTCTATAAAAGTAACATTAATTATTCTAAATCAACCAATAGAAAAAAGTAATGCAATTATTCTATTGGTCAAAAAAATCAGACTCATTAAATTTTTGCATTGAAAATCTAAAACGACTTTCTTTTTAAAACAAAAAATAATAGCTAAAACGTCAATAATAAAAAAACGGAGGGAGTATATGTTTTGTACTCTCTCCGTTCCAAAATATAGGATGTTTTAGAGAATTATTTATGTTCCAAAATATAAGATGTTTTCGCATTTCTATGCAGATTTTACAAATATTAAATAGTCCACATACAATGATAAAATGTTAGCTTTTTATTGATTTATCAAATGTTTTTAATATATAATATATTTTAAATGAAAAAACATAATTTTTTATTATGCGCGCTTTTAATCAAAATATCATATATTTTTGGAACGGAGGGAGTATGATATTTTCCGCTTTAAACAGGTACTAGATTATGTTGCTAACTTGTCAAACATGAAGAAAGAAGAACTTGCGGAGTTAACTTATGGAAACACTGTGAGATTGTTCTCTTATGAAGGTTCTAAATTGCTTAAAGATCAATAAAATGGTGTCTCTCTCTCTACACAATTGTAGCATTATAATTGTTTAAAGAGACAAAGAAGTGAAGAACACTTAATCACTTATCATCTTATGCTTTTATTGTTGTTTGTTTGTTGATGTCTTTTGGACAAATCTTATTCTACCAAAATCATTACTTACTAATTGTTGTTTATGTTACTTATAACTATTGCTNCCAATTTTTAAAAAAAAAAAAAAAAAAATCTTTTGTGAAATAATAAATTGTTAAAGTGTGGGAAGTGATTATGCAATTTAATAAGATTTAATTAAGAAAAAAATGTAGCTAATACTATACATTTTGCTTTTATAATTTTCTAAAAGATACTTCATAAAAATAATGTATTTAATTACTTTTTCTCTAATTAAAAAATAAAGTAATTATTTTCAAATAAAAGCAAAGATATCTAATTTTCAAATTATATTTTTGATTAATCGTATAATTTTATTATATTATGCATTAATATATAGTATTGTAGTGATTTATGTTTCACTATCTCAATATTTTTTCTGCCTCATCATTATTTCAAGATTTTAATATAATAAAAATGAAACAATCTGTTATATCTAAAAACAAATAAAAAGAAACTGATTAACAAAAAAAAAATCAAAAATATGATAATTAGTATTTTACCCATTAATATTGCTAAGTAAAGTAACAATTTCAAAATTTTACATTTTCTATATATAAAAAAAAAATCACACAATATCATAACAATACTTCCTAAATCTAAGCAAGAACTACACTTTTTCTTCTAACGTCTCTCTTTTTTTCTCATTCTGTTCTTTAACCTCTGACTTAATCTTCACTATTTGAATTATCTTTTTGTTTTCTTCTTCTGTGTTTTGTCTCCATTGTTACAAAAACACTGTTCCTTGAAACACAGGTTACAGTTAAAAGAAAAGTGTTAGCAAACAAACACAATCAAGATTCACTAGAAAAGCTACTACAAAATGTCAAATAACCAAATGAATCAGTAAGATTCTTAATCTCTTTGTTTCAACTTAAACTTTAGAGCCGGTCATGAGATTTTAAGATATTTGAAAGGCCGCAATCTTCAACATAAATATGTCATATTTGTATATTTTTTTTAAAAATAAGCCGTTTTCAAAACTGAAAAAATGCCGACAAGCTCATGCTTGCTCTACTTGGGCTCATGACCGGCTCTGCTTTACAAGGAGATGTTATTAACCCTAATTTGTTTATGTTTTGTAGTGATTCAAAATATTTATTAATATTTTAAAGGCCGCAATCTACAACAAAAAAATATGCCATATTTGTATATTCTTTTTTAAAAATGGGCCATTTTCAAAATTGAAAAAGATCGCAAGCTCATGTTTGCTCTGCTTAGGCTCAGGATCAGATCTGCTTTACAAGGAAATGTTATTAACCCTAATTTGTTCATGTTTTGTAGTGATTCAAAGTCACCAGATCTTCAACTTTATGTCAAAGGAAACCCATTTTATCTTCACAAAGTAAGTTTTTTTTTGACATTTTAATCTCACTTTTTTGAAGTTTTCTTCTGATATTTTGATGTGTTTTGTCTTTAGGAGATTTTAGCTAAAAAATCAGCAAAAGTTACATCATTACTCAAATGTAACAAGATTGATGAACTACATTTGATTCTCAAAGACATTGACATTGATCCCAAAACCTTCTTGCTCATAGTTAGATTCTGTTATGGCTTCAAAATCAATCTTTCATCTGAAAACCTTATCTCTATACTCTGCGTTTCTTATTACCTAGAGATGAATGATGATCATAGCTTTGATAACTTGCTTAACAAAGCACTTATGTTCTTGCAACAAAGAGTTCTTATAAGCTGGAATGAGACATTTAAAGCTCTTAGTGTTTGTAGTGATAAGGTTCTTGATAAGATAAGTGATCTTGGACTCATTGAAATACTCTTAAGTTCTCTTATTGAAAAGGCTCTTAAAGATTCAAGATTGCTTCAAGATTTGGTTACATTACCTCTTCGTTTATATGAACCATTGATTCTTGAAGCTAGTAAGCACAATATCTCTATCGAAAACTTGGTCCAATCGGTCTGTAACTATGCGAAAATATGGGTTTTCGAGAAAGATTTAGGACAAGAAAGTGTTGTAAGAGAGAAAAGAGAAGTACTTGAAGCTATTGAGAAGCTTTTACCTTACAAGAGAGGAGCAATCTCATGTAGATTCTTATTCGAATCGCTTAAAGAATCGATTTTTCTTGACGCTTCTTTAGATTGTCGAAAAGGGTTTGAAGTAAGGATAAGTAAACAACTAGACATGGCTACATCTAAAGATTTTATGATTCTTGAATCATATAACATTGATCTCTTCAAATCAATTCTCAAAAGGTTTTATAGTTATAATATCTCTGATAATGTTTCAAGGTTTTTGAATGTAGCTAAAACATTAGAAGAGTTTCTATATGAAGTTGTTGTGAGTGATGTTGATTTAACATTAGAAACATTTAAAGCGTTAGGAGAATTAGTGGTTAATGTGTCTTGTGATGTGTTGAGATTCTCTGATGGAATCTATAAAGCTATTGATGTTTTCTTGGAGAAGAATAAAGATTTGATTGAATCAGAGAAGATGGAAGTTTGTAGAGTTCTTGAATGTAATAAGCTTTCTTATGAAGCTTATGAACATGCTTCAAAAAATGAGAAACTTCCATTGAGAATTGTTGTGAAAGTTTTGTATTTTTTTCAAAAGAAGATTGGAGATAAAGTGATGAAAAGTGTAGAAGATGATGATGAGATTGAGAATATGAATAAGAAGTTGTTGAAGCTTGACATTAAATCTGAGGATCTTGAATGTGTTGCTCATTGTGTAATGAAGAAGATTGAAGAGAAGAAGAGTGTTAGTGTGTGGAGAGAAGTGAAGAGGAAGTTTAGTTGTATGACTTCTTCTTCTTCATCTTCTAAATTGGATGCTTGTAATTGCCAAATCAAGAAGAGGAATAAGACTTATCATCTTTACAAGTAACTACTTCACTCTTTGTTCTTGTTCTTGTTTTTGTTATATTTTGAGTTTTGTTATGTTTTAAACCTATGTTATGTTTGTTTTGTTTCTGAGTTTGTTCCTTTTTAGTCTAAAACTTCTTTTTTGTTCAAAAAAAAAAACTAAAGGGAAATTTTGTTTTTCTTCTACTATATGTCTCACCCAATTAGCCTAAACTTCAATAAAAATTAAATACATTGAAAAATATAAGTGATCATATTCGAATCCTAATTCTGGTGAAAAATTAGATTACATATTTTTTTCTCGCTAAATAGAAATTATAAAAAATAGAACTTTATCTCTTATTATTTTTTAAGACAATATTTATGTGTTTTCAGATATTGGGAATAAAAAAGTTACTAAACTAAAATAATAATAAATCTTAATATTGTATGCATTATGCTGAAATTGAATAGAGATGGTGAAATAACAAGTTTGAGTAAGAAAATCTTCATTACTCATTGGAGTATTGTAGTGGAATTAATACCAATTGATCAATAAAAATATAATAAACTTCAATTTCTAAAATAAACAAAACATCATACAATACATTATGTTGATCATGGTTGGTTTCTGGTTTTGGTTTTGGTGCTTGTGCTTTGTTCTTAGTTTGTGGTCTACACCGGATCGCTTTTTCATCTTCTTGTGATAAATTGGATAGCCGGTTGTTTTATCTGCTTCTTCAATTAGAGTTATTGGTTATTGGTCAGGTTTAGCTTGAAACCTGGCGGATTCTTGTCTTCTTTCTACTGGCATCAATGTCTCTGACATCGACATTATTTACGGTTCCAGACCTCTAAAGAAGTTCTGTGATTGCCTCCCTCATGAAGTGCAATGTTTTATCTTCTGAAATCTATTGATTACTAGTAAAGACGTGTAGCAGTCTCTCTAATTGTCTTGTATACTCGCTCGTGCGAGTTTCCTCGGCATTATGGTCTTTCTGCTCGTTAAAGCTAAAGTTAGCCTCTAAGCATCCTTTAATCTTGATCGAATTAGCTTAGCCCTCTATTCTTTGTCTTGCTTTAGGTTTTATTTTGGCTCTCAATATGTTGGACAAAGCCTTTCGAGTTTTTGAACTTACACAACCAAAATCTTAGGCATTGTGTGTGACACTTTCATTATTCTTATTTCAATATAAAAACATACAAATACATTATCAGTTATTTCCATCACACGATTAAAAAATAATTAAAAACTTATGTTCTATTAATGACAAACAAAACAAGAGAAGAACTTATTAAAAAAAGACTTTTGAGTTTTAGGCTTTGGAGCATCATGTGGTATTTCTGATTGTGATGATGATGGTATCACAACATCATCACCATGATCATGAATATCATCATCATCATCATCCATGCAATAAACGATGTCGTTTCCATCACATCCTCTTTCTCTTGCCTTTCTTGCCTTTTCTATAAACTTATCAAATGCATTTTGAACATACTTAGAGGCATCTCCAACACAAGTTTCTTTACATAGTTTATGAATCAATTCTTCATTTTTGTAATCTCCTTTTAATCTTGAAGCCATTAGTACAAGCTCTTCTTGAAATTCACTTAGTTTTGCATCTTCTTTTGCCATTGTTGCTCTTAGTTTAACTGGAACTGATAATGTTTCTGAATATAGCAAATGTAACATAATCATATTAGTACCTATCATTAATAACAAAAATAAAAATAATTTTATATAATAGTAATTAGGGTTGGCATTTGGGTAATTCGGATAATTCGGGTTTCAAATTTTTCGGATCCGACTACATATGACACAAATAGAAACCGAGTAGCTTTCGGTTCGGGGGTCGGATCATATCGGATTCGGGTCATGTTCTGTTTTGTTTATATCAAAATTCGATATGGAACTGAATTTTTTTTTGTTCGGATTTTTTGGGTAATTTGGATTTTTTTGTCATGTATTTTGGATTTATGATTTGTATTTTTCGAGTAACATGGATAATTCAGGTATTTGGGTTCAAAACCCAACTAAAATTCGAATTATCCAAACCAAAAAATCTGAACTACAATCAAAAACTCGAATTGCCCTATAAAGATTATTTATATATAAATACATTCTGATTTATGGGTACCCATTCGGATTTCGGTTCAGATCCGGTTCGATTCAGATACTTATATTAAAAAATTATAAAACTCATTCGGGTTATTTGCAAATTCCGTTCGGTTTCGGTTCCGGGTTTTGCAGTGCAGTTCTGGTTCAAGTTTTGGATAAAATGTGTAATGAAAAAATATGAAAGAAAATGTAATTACTAGGGCAATCTTCACGTGGTGAATCTCTTGTAATAATAGATTCAAAAGTGCCAGCCCATGAATCTCTCTTTGTTAAGAAATCTTTGAGATTGAAAATTTTCTTCACTGTTGCTGGAATTGATGAATGCTCATATTGTGACTTTGGTTCCGGTCCATTCGGCCCATGAATAACTAATACAATAACACAAAACATAGTGGTTTGTGTTAGTGTTATTTATATGTCACTAATTAAATTTAAAATGGTATAAATATATAATGAATGTTGCTGACTAAAAAATAAATCGACAATTTAATCATGTTTTAATTCAGTATAAACAATAAGTTCTATTTTTTTTTTTCCAAATAAAACTGGACTGGCAATCTATTTCTCGCTCGGTAGTATCATTCAGATGCACCCAAATTTAAGACCTAGTGCTAAATAACCCTAATTTAAAAATTAACTATTTGATTACTTCATTTCAAATCTTCAAAATATATAAACCTTTAAAACCAAAGTTTGAGACTGAATCCACCTAGGTATTGGTTTTCGAAACTAGAATCCAAGACATAACATGACAGTACTTAGGTAAATTCTGGTTTCAAACTTTGGTTTCGGGGTTTATGTTTCGAAGATTTGAAATGAGGGTAATAAGATATTTAACTTTTAAATTCGGGTTATTTAGCAGTATGCCTTAAGTTTTGGGTGTGTCTGGTGCTATATGATACTACCGAGGAAGAAATAGATCGTAAGCCCAATAAAATTTGATAACTCCAAACTAAATTCAAACTATAGTAGACATTTTTTCTATCTATTATCGTCGATGAGATCCGATTCATAACTAATTTTTATATTTTTTAAAAAGCGGATAATGTTCAATCGAATCGCTATTAACCACTTGATCAAAACCACTTATTTAATATTCAACTCTAAATTGTAATCAAATCAATCATTCATATAGTATGATATATATTGGTTATAATATAAGACCATATAATAAAAGTTTGTATATGTACCTGTGCCAGGTTCAATCCAAGGAGAGATAAAGAAGGTAGGAACCCTAACACCAAGCCGATTAAATTCAAAATTATACGGTGAAGGTCCCAAAATACCATCTGGATTAGGAACTCCATCAACAGGAGTTGGAAAATGATCATAAAAGCCACCATGTTCATCATATGTTATAATGAATAAAATCTCATTCCATTGAGGACTAGATCTTAAAGCCTCATAGACCTCTTTTACGAGTTTTTGGCCTTCGGAAACATCGTGGGAAGGGTGGTCGTCGTTGGCCGGAATCGATAAAAGATCGAACCAACGTTGTTCGACCACCACATAGTTTGGTAGCTTACCTTCTTTGCAATCTTTCTTGAATTGTAGTCCATATTGGTGGAAATGTGTTAAGTACTTGATTTTTCTCAAGTTCCTTCATCAAAAAAACTAATAGAATTTAGTAATGGTGGGCATTTAAACCGAACCAAACCGAATTTAGCTCGGTTAGTTCAATTCATTTTGACGTTTGTTATTTTAGTTCGGTTTTCGATTCAGCAACAATGTTTTTTGTGCTAATTAACCGAACTGAACCGATTCAAACCGAACTTGCTAAAATTAACCGAACAAACTGAAAAAAAAACCAAAAGTTTAGCCGAATTAAGTTTTTCGAACCGAAAAACTGAGTTTCAAAAATGAAAAACCGAATCGAACAAACCAGAACTTTTGTTTGATTCAATTCGGCCTACAAAAATCGAAAAAACCGAACAAAGCGAATGTCCACCCCTAGAATATAGTATATTGTTTATGGTAGTATTAAATTTATTTGTAACGAATATGAGTTTTACCTATAGAAAAGAGTAGAAGGAGGGAATTGGTAATAAATGCCAAAAGTAAAACCAGCTTCATCAAGTGATTCGAATATTGTCTTTTGTGGAAAGCCTTCGAGTAGTAACTCTTTGTCATTGCTTGTTGCTCCATGTGATGTTGCTGAATGTACGTATAATCGGTTTGGTTGCGTTGACGCTGGAACCGACGCAAACCACCTGCAAAACCGAACCATAAATAATCAAACACGAGTTTGCGGTCCATTTTATATTTTCATAATTTTACGTTGAGAACCAACCCATTTTCAAAAGTTTATTTTAAGAACCGCCCCATGTTTTTTTATTATATCTTGCAGCCTTTAAAATCTCAGAATCGACTCTGATATATGTAAAACCGTATTTATTTTTATTCTATATTGCAATCTTAAAATCTTTTAATGCGTGTATGAAAATAATATGAATCAACGTAAATGGATATATCGAAGCTATATGTTCTTACAACATTAAAAAAAGTGTTTGTTTATAAATATGGAAACTTTTTATAAACGATTTTTTTCTAATGGAGTTTTCATGCAAGCTAGATTATAAGATGAACTAAACCGGGTTTACCTATCACAAATTGCGAAATTTTGAACCAACTCTTTATAAACCGGCAAAGCATCCGGTTTAAATCCATTCATAACAGCCGAAGACATTTCTTTCTTGTTACGTTCTGCGTTTTGAGCAAAACCGGACATGGTAACCGGTGGATTTGGATCCGGTTGATCCGAATTCCATGGTTTACCAAATACTTGTTCATAGATATCTTGAATGGAATGACCCGGATCCGGATCAACGTACTGTGACTGATCACCGAATACTATTTGAAGAGAGTTTGGGTCAGATGTAGAAACCGGGTTTGATTTCGGGTCTGATTTGGTTACGCCGTCGATTTCTTGGTTTAGCTCTTTAAACCAACCAAGCATATGGTCAAAAGAACGATTTTCTTGGACTAAAACGACGACGGTTTTGATCGGATATGAGTCTTTCGAAGTCTCTCCCATTTTTTTCTTTTTATTTTGTGAATGTTTTAAGAAGAAAGAACGTATGGGTTTTGTAAATATATATAGAACTAATTAACTTACATAATTGACAAAATATAAAATTTTAGACTATATGCATTGATTGAAGATTTGAAGAAATTAATAGTTTTAGAGGAGAAAGTAAACGACAAATTATAAAATAATTAAATATGCACGTCATGATTTTTAGTGTTATCCACTAATTAAAGTTGGAGCAAATTTTAGAATTTTACCCATTTTGATAGGTTTTAAATTGATACCAACACTTAAAAAATGGGAAGTTACTATTTATGGTAAACTAAACACTTTTATTACAACATTTTAGTTTTATTCTTTGGAATTTGGCTTGTATGGATATTTAGATAACCTATAGTTTTCTTTTGTAACTTTTTCTTTTGTTATCTTTTAAATGTTTTTTTTTTTCCTTTGAAAAATATAATTATATAGAGGTGGACATTATGTTTGTTTGGTTTTTTGACCGAACTGAACTAAATTTAACATTCAGTTTGTTCGGTTCAGTTTTTCATTTTTAAAGTTCGGTTTTTCGGTTTGAAAATCTTTATTTCGATTAAATTTTTGGTTTTTTTGTTTTTTCAGTGTTTTTTTTAGTTTTTTCGGTTTGTTCTGTTAACTTTAGCAAGTTCGGTCGGTTGATTTAGTAAGAAGTAGTGATGAACCGAACCATACTAAAACAAAAGTTATCCTGAATTGAACCAAACTAACTTCGCTTCGGTTTAAATGTCCATCTTTAAAATTATATCCTCGTAGACAAATAAACTACTACGAGAGACTTCAATCATTCGTAGACTTTGATAAGAAGTTAAGAACGTACACACGTTATGGCAAGGCATATATAAGAGAATATGCTTATAATTCTAAAGAATATGCGAATAATTGAGACTTATTAAACTATAAACACTAATTATATAAAGACATATCTTATCGTATAGTATCAACATTTATATATATTAACAGCACACATCCTCCAATTGATACCTTTCCGTAATTATATATATATATTTTTTTTTTTTAAGATTCAGACATTCGGTTCTAATTCCACTCCATGCCTATGTTAGCGTTGCTGATATCCATTTTGAAACTTAAAACACATGTTTCAAACAAAAATTAGAAATAACGATCTCAGAAATCACTCTCTTGGTCTTTATCATTCAAACTATCACCGCTTGGTTGGTCTGAATATTTAATAGTTTTACATGTGCAAATGTAAATCTGCCTTATGATTGTGACAGTCCACCAATATGTTATTGTACCACAACACATATTTAGATTTGTTAAAATGTGTTTGGTCTAAAAATAACAGTTGTTTGGTCTGAAAAAATGAAGAAGTAACTTGTCATCGATTAATTTTGTGACGTGCAATACAAGAAATTGAATACAAAGGCGTGTGTAAGTTTCCTTTTTATTTCGTAAGTCCAACCAATCATTATACAAACGTCATTGTTGTGAATTTTAAGTACATATTTAAATTAACAAAACTCGATAAGTTGAAAAATGTTACATAGTCGAACTGTAACACCGAACAAGTACTATATAAAATGCATAAATGGTTTAAATCGATAAAAACAGTTTAACGGAAACAGTTATTAATTAGCTGAGGAGTGTTTATTATTTAATAAATGTAATTGTATTACATTTAATTAAATTAAAATGAAAAGGTTTTAACTAAAAAGAAAAAAAATAAGAGAAAGAAGTTTGGTAGTTACGTATGGAAGGTACAAAATAAGGAGAAAAATATAAGAAGCGGAAGTGACTAGAGAAAGTTACGAACAGAGAAAGAAATGTAAGGGGGAAAATGTATGATTAATAGAGAGGAACATTTTTTGGTTATATGGAGATGATGATGAATGGGGAAGAAAAGTGATTATGAAAAGAATTGAGCAGAAGTGTAACACGTGTGATATGAAGGAGAATCATAGAGTTTTTAATAAAACATCGACGTTTATTGTGCTATCATGAACCACAATCTCATTAGAGAAAGATTGGTCGAAGTTCTAATCTAGAAAAATCCACCATTGTTGGGTTAGAGAAGAGATTGGAAATAAAAAGGAAGAAGAAGACACATATTTAACAGTTTGAGTTGAGGTTTTGTAGAGACATTTGGGAAGTAACCAGTGAATAACAAGACAAATCATTGATTGATATTGATAGATCACGTGACAATGAAACCATCGGAACAAACAGTAAAGTCATCGGAGTTCTGATGTGGCCACGGCGTCGGTTTCTTCCGTCGCAAGAAAACAGATAAGTTCAGTTTTATAAATCTCTTTTCCTTAAACTACTCTGAGTTGGCTACTTTTAGGTAACGTTTGGATAGTCAAAACATGTCCGATCATGATGAAATTTTGTAGTGATATTCATGAAACTACATAGTTTATATTCGACGGTGGGATTAAGAATTGAACGGTTATAATTGGAGATATTCTAAGGTTTTTGAATTGCTTAATCATGGTTTACTGCAATTTCAGATTTGATCGGTTTGTAGGAAACAATGTTTGGACGGTCTAGAGAGATCGGATGAGGTTGATGTTTTACATAGACACTCTAGACTCACTGTTGTAGCTTATGGGAAAAAGAAATCAGAGTCTGCACATAAAACATGTAAAGTCATGTTATTATAAATAGTGCAATGAAATGGTATATTGGAATTGTAACTGGTTGGATCGCACGAGGTGTGGATCCGGTACTGATAAGGCTTAAGGACCAATAATCCAACCATATCTCTTTGTTATTTGGTTACGTGGGGATGGTTTGTGTTGGAACTCAAAATATGAACAGTGACTTTTGTCATTTTTCCGGCGAGTTTTTCGGCAAGGTCGTTGCTCGGAATCGCCGGATTATGGTTGCATTGAATAGGTTGTAGTTTGGACTATAACTTTGAATATTCACATGCTAAATTTGGAGTTATATTGAATGAGAAATATAAGGTCAAAATATGCAACTTGAACACACTAAAAGTCAACAAACTGACAAAAGTGAATTTGTCCCACATTGCTTAGAAAAACATTTTTCAAGTGAGTAGCTTACTCATGTAAGGTTTACAAGTGAGTAGGAAAGGGACACCATGGATGGTGGAAGTGAGAGAGGAAAACCATATGCGCGCGCCGCCACCTCTGCCGGCCGGCTCGGCTGGGCTCGGTATGGTACGGCGCAAACCGCGGGCCTCAGGTCGAAAGTCTCGGGTTTCAGGCCTAATCTTTTTGGGATAAAATTTTAATAAGGTCAGCTAGCTCCGGCCCAGCTCAGCTTCAGCTCGTGCGCGTCCCTGGCCACGTGTTGGCTCGGCCAACTCGCGTCCTTTCACTTGCGCCGGTTCGGCCAAGTTGTGCCTCTTCGGCCCAACGTTCGCGTCTTCAGCCCAACGGTAATAAGTCTTAATTGATCATGTAGCAAAACGAGACTTAATATAAAGCAGCCCACTTATTATCAAAAAGCCCATTAAGTTTTTTTGTATGACAAGAAAGCCTCAAATTATCCAAATGCATTTTGGGTATCCCACCATTTGCTTAAGAATAAACTTCAACACCTTTTTCTTCTTGAAAATTTGTAAAATTTTAAGAAGTTTTAGAGATTAAAAATTAGAAATTAAAAATTAGTGTGGAGAAACTATGAAATATGTTCGTGGTTTTATATTTTTTTATATGATATATATATTTATAATTGTTAAATTGTACATTTTTGTTACATTTTTTTAATATTATGAATACATTAATGCCCATATACACCTAGAGAATATATTTGCGGTAAAATTCAAAACTCTTTAACTTCTTCACAAAATAAAACGAAAAACTCTGATATCTCTTTCAAATAGTTTTACAATTAAAAACATCTAACTAATAACCCAACAGAAAATAATAAAAATTAAAAAAGCCAATTAGCATTTTGACTTTTTTTTTCCAACAAATTCAAATTTCCTAATTTTTTTTTTTTTTTTTTAATTCGGTAAACGGTAATTTCGCGCTCTATCGTAACTCGATAAAACAAATTTACCGCTCGAAACAGATCTCTTCATCGCCGCCATTGAACTCCGTACCAGAATATTCGAATTCGCCGTCGATCCAGACGGCGGAGGCGTCTTCTCTTCCACACCTGATGATTCTTCGTCTCCATACTCATCTTCATCCCGAAGTATATCAGAGATCAATATCACACCACCTGAGTTTCTCGACTCTGATCTCCGACTCATTTGTTCTTCTCCATCTCTTGATCCATGAATTTCCGGTGGTTTCGGTGTCAAATCGCCGTTATTATCAGTCTCAATCCGAGATCTAGTTTCCAGATCTAAGTTAACAACAACGGAATCTCCACTCTGGTGTCTCGAAATCGAATCGATCCCGATTGTTTCTTCGCCGATTTGTTGATTTGGAGCTACATCAGCTTCAACGGAGACGGTGGCGGTAATTCCGGCGATGAAAGCACGGCAGAGAGGACAATTAGAGTGAGATTTCAACCAAGTATCAATACAAGGAACATGAAACGCGTGATTACATTTAGGTAACAATCTCAAACTCTCATTCTCTTGAAATTCACTTAAACAAACAGAACAATCTGAAGATTCAACAAATCCATCTCCCTTTCTGAATTTATAAACCGTAATCGATTTAATCAAAGTCTCATCAAGTCCTTTACCAATCGGAGCTCCGATTTGATCTTGCCAATGATTATCGGTGGAAGAAGATTGACCTAGATCTAAACTAATAACTCCAGAGGAAGCGTCACGACGACGACGACAATATTTGGAGATTAAAGTGTAATAAGTAACGAGGATGAAAGCACTTGCGAGGATTCCGATAAGAGCTATGAGGAGAGGTGAGAAATCGGAGGAGGAAGAATCATCTTCGTCGTCGAGGAAGAAAGAAGGAGGAGGAGGGAAGATAACGTAACACCATTGAGGACAATAGACACTACATACTCCTTGTGAACAATCTTTGTATGAATCGTATGGACCCCATGGATTTGTGTTTCCATTAGAACTCATTGATGAATGTTGCAGAGAAGAGAGAGGAGGAAGAAGAAGATGAAGAGAGGTAAAGTGTTATTCTCTCTCTCTCTACTTTCTCTTCTTCTCTTGTCTGCTAAGTGTTCATGAAAGCTTTCTATAAAATTACTAATTTAGTGATCAAATATTCAAATAATGGTTTTTTTAATTAACTTTTCTTTTTAGTGAAATGTTTTTAATACTATATATATATATATTAGGGATGGGTATTTAAACCGAATTGAACCGAATTTAGTTTGGTTTCAGTCTGGTTAATTTGGTTTAATTATGCACAATTTTTTACGTTAGTTCAGTTTTTGGTTCGGTTCGGCAACAATTTTTTTCTACTAAATTAACTGAACCGAACCGACTCAAACCAAACTTGTTGGAATTAACCAAACAAACTAAAAATAAACTAAAAAACGTTTAAAACCAAAAATTTAACCGAAATTTAGATTTTCGAACTGAAAAAACCAAACTTCAGAAATGCTAAACTGAATCGAACAGAAGGAATGTCGAACGGAACTTATGTTTAGTTAAGTTCGGCCAACAAATAAAAAAAAAAAAAAACCGGAAAAAACGAATAAAAACGAATACTCAACCCTATATATTTTAATATATATTATGAAAAAGTGAAATGTTCTTCTTTATCAAATCTACAAGTATAAAATAAGGTGGAGAATTTGCTTTATTTTATTTGTTATTATTATTCTTTAGCTTTTTCTTTATGCTTAAATTCTTTTAATATTCTTTTATAGATAAATAGTGTATACCTCGAGAAATGGTTAATGAAATAAATGGACAAAAAGAATTTTGTATTTGAAAATTGTGCATGATAGATTCCACTACTTATTACATAATGATCATTAAAAAAATACATAAATTAGAGTATATATATATTAAAATCAATTAATTGATATATATATTTTACATCCTTTGATGTTACTAATTTGAGTAACTAGAAAGTATAACAAAAAGTTTGACAAAAATGGTTGGTGAAGTGTTGACGAAGTGTGACTTGAACATGGGCCACGTGGATGACTAAATCACTTACGTATTTATAGATTTACTTATTACTGACTTCATGTATTAACGTAGATTCATTTTGAGTATTTTATTTTGTGTTTTATATAGTAAAAATTTATTGATATGATTAAAATAGTTTTTATACATTTTTTGAAATTAACAAAACTGTTTGAATTATTATTCGTGGAAACGATGGATAATAACCCTCCAACTAATAAAAATAGAGACTATAAATTAACATAAATAAATATTGTTTTATAATTAGTATATAAGGAAAAAATATTTAAAAATTTGCATAAAATAATATGATAAATCATATTAGTTTGTGACAAAAAAATCATACTAGTTTTTTTTTTTATGATCTGGTATCCGGAGTCCTGAAAGATTCCGACTATGTCCAAAGCGTTCGCATTCGCTAAAAGTATTCAGGAGAGTCGCCGAAATTTACCCCATTTTAATTGACGGTGGCCGGAATTCGAACTCATGTGACGAAACTCACATATGTAAGCCCTTTACCATTAGAGCTATAAGCTCCGGTTAAAATCATACTAAATTATATACAACTTTATATAATATAAGCTAGTTTTCGCAATTTAACTCAATTTTTTCATTTTTCTCTTTTTGTGTTTGTTATTTTTATTATTTCACGTTTTCGTAATAAACATAACGATTATTCCGCCTGATCCATAAAAATTATTTATTTTGCCCATATTTTTTATAGATCACTCTCCACCTAATTGAATAACTAACAATAAAACTTTTAAGATATAATAATGTGGTTGCCAAAAAAAAGTTCTACATACTTTACTAAACAAAATTATAATTCTTGCGAAAGGCTAAATCATACATGACCCTTTTGTCTGTTCAAGATAACAACCACATTATGAACAAAAGATATGTTTGATATTTTTAACTAAATATATGTTTAATTTGAAGAAGAGAAACTTGTCAATATGATGTAGATGATTGATTACATAAATTTTTATTTTCTCACCAAATGATTATACATATATATATATATATATCTCTATATATCTGCACATGGCTAAAGTTGTCCCTTTTTTTGTTGTTCTTACGCCAACTGGCTAAAGTTAGGTAATAATCTCATGTGATTTGAGATGTTTCTTCATTTTTCTTATATTTGACTCTTTTTAGCTTTTTTCTTGTTGTTGTTATGGGAGAAGTTATTCTAGTATGGGCATTTAAACCGAACCGAATAAATCAAACTGAACTGTCAGTTAGTTCGTTTTGGTTTATTTGGGTTCAATTTGGCATAATTTTTATTTTAGTTCGATTTTCAGTTCGATGTAGTTCAGCAACATTTTTTATACTAAATTAACCGAACTGAATCGAACCGACCCAAAACGAACTTTTTTAAATTAACAGAACAAACCGAAAATAAATCGAAAAAATAAAAAAATTAATCAAAATTAAGATTTCCGAACCGAGAAAACCGAATTTTAAAAAATGAAAAACTGAACCAAACAAACCGAATTCAGAACCGAACCGGCTTTTTATTCGATTCAATTCAACAAAAAAAAAACTGAAAAAACCGAATACGGAACGCCCACCTTAAAATTATTCAATACAAAATTGTAAATTTACATAATATTATTTATTACTTCTTTATTATCCTTTTGTAATGTTTTGAAAAATTTATCTTGTGGTCAAATTGTTTCATAGAACCGAATTTTAATTTTGACTCAATTTTGTATTTTAATTATATAAATATAAAAGACAAAGTAGAGAACAAGATATATTCAATGGTAAGAAAAGGCAAAAAGAAGATTCCAATACTTTTAGCTCAAAAGTAAATATCACCATTAACAAAAATAAAAACAATCACCTAAACGACAAAAATTAATACAAAAACAATAAACTATAACAAATTATTATTCAATTAACAGATCTTATCAAACTTTAATTTAAGAACTCGAGGATGGATCTATTCTGTAATCACACACTAACTTCAAACTCGTCCTTTTCTGCGTTCATCCAATGCCTATATCATAAAAATTAAAACTTTATTATATATAAAAGATCATAATATGAAACAATTAATTAATCATATCATATTTAGATATTTTACAAAAACATTACCTTGCTTTGAAACATTCTCATTGTCAAGACTAGTGTATCACGCATGCTAGTAAAAAAAAAAAAAAACCACAAATGATTTCAAGATTTTAGTAATTATATTATATTAAAAATCGCGAAAAATAAGAAATAAAACACTGTTTATAAAATTAATACTTCGTCTGTTTTTAATTATATGTTGTTTTAGTGAAATTTTTTTATTTTTTAACTAGAAATTTTTCTCGCATTACAATGCAATTTTAATTGCAAATTACATATTTCAAGACACATTAATTGAGAATTTTTGAATTTAGTAACATACTATTGATTTAAAATCATAGAAAAATGTTTTTTTAAGAAAACACTGCATTTACGGGTAATAATTATTGTGTTTTTTTTAATATGTGTAAAAATTTCAAAACATCTTATAATAAAAAACAGAGGGAGTATTATGTACCGGACATTGGGAGTGCTTATAGGATGTGAAGATCCATCATAACTTATAAGAACAAATTGTATTGAGAATCCACAAGGTACTTTTATCTGCAAATTGTTTTAAATTTTAAACATATTATAAGTTTAAATTTCAATGTGAATATATATATAAATAGCTTACCACAAGTTCCTTTGAATATTTCTCTGAGATCACCACAGCTTCTACATTGTTAGTTTTAATTTGGTAACTTGATCTCTTTAATATAATAGTAGCAGGTTCCCAACTCTCTGTTGAATCCATCTATTTAACCCGCAAAAAAGGGTAATGAAAAGGGTGTATCGAATGTGAAACTTGAAACGATTTATGTTAAAATGACAAATTCACATTTATTAAAGCAAGAATTTTAAATTATCTTAAGAAATCTACTGTTATTGAATTAGTGATTTTAAAGTATTTATTAGAAATATTTTAAGTAGTTGATTTCTGGTGATTTAATGGTATTTCAGTGGATTTTCTTAGTTAAAAATATACAAAATGTTAAATTTAATGGTTTTAGGTGAGATTGTAGAGAATTTTAAAACAATCACATGAATTTTCCTAATTCACCTTGAATAACCTGAAAACTCACTAAAACTCAAATCACTTCAGATCGTATAAAATGCTTGTTTGAATACACCTCTCCCCTAAATCCACAGTTGAGTTAAATCCGAATCCATTTTGAGTTTCAAAAACTTACCAGAAGCTGTACATTGAAGCTTGCTTGACCGCGGGATATAAATGTATCGATTTCTGTTTGCATCTCTAAATCTATATAAAGCAAAAACCATTCTTAGTATAGAAGAGAACCTTAAAATGCATTTTTAATTTGAGATTCTTTGAAAATATTACCACATCTAATCTTGTTTTGATCATTAGCAAACAATCTCACTAATTCGCCCTGCGTAACCAAAACCGAAAGAAATTTAATAGAATTGATTCAAAGTTCCGAACTTATAGTACCAAAACCGGTTTTTTTTTTGTTTACCTGACGACCTTGATCATCCATTGGTATACATTCAACTGCAATCAATTTATCTACATCATCCGCGGTTACAACATACTCTGGATGCGTAGCTCCTGAAATATTTGAATCAAAATCCATTCTTTAGTTTTTTTTAAACCTAAGCGAAAACCGCGCTAAGACAAAGTCTTACCTTCGATGTATTGCCTCGTCCCATCTTCAAGATGTCGAACCCACTTTTCAAAACAAAAAAAACCGGTACATACATTATAACTCACTAGATTAGAACCCGTGTAAATAAATTATTTAGATTTTGAAATGATAGCTTGTGTGGTTATATATTTTAGTCGATGTTAAAAATCCAAGTTTAGTTATTATTAGAGTAATAAACTAATCATAAGAAAGTTTTCATTAGTTTAAAATAATACATTGACATATATCATAATTTTGATTAACAATGACACATGTTACGATTATACGAGTTTTAATCTTGCTTATGCGTTCTGGTTTATATAATATGATATGTTTAGTTTGTCGACTCTTATTACCTGAAACATACAAAGAGTGGTTCCTCGAACTGGAAACCCGCAACCAAGAATCTTTTCACCAGGTATTGCATCTCCAATTATCTGAAATCCGTCGATTCCTGGTCCTTCTGCTTCCAAAGAAAGGTTCAAATCAAGATTTGAAACATATAAAGCCATTAAGAATCAGTCGAATTGAGGACTTTCTTTTAACCTTCATAAACATTGGGAACAAATTCATCATTTCTGTTGTTATAATGATCAAAGATTGAAGAACTCTCAGCTTTTTCTTCTCTTTCTCGAATCATTTCTTTTCCAGCTACACTACTTAAAGGATATCCATAACTTTCCCTATAAAAAAAAGTGATATCATTTATCTTCTCGCGATTAAAAACCGAAAAACTGATGCAAATTAGAGAATGTTACCATACCTTTTAGGTTGTTGTGATCCACCACTAGTGTCTTGTGTAAGGTTATGATATGGACTTCTTGTAATATTATCCATTGGTGGTAAAAATTGTTCATTAACTCGGTAATTATTACCATGATCCTGTATTACATGAACAAAGAAGATCAGATATTTACCGAAAAGATGTCATTACGGTTTAGAAAAAGTCTTTAATTTAGCAAATTACTTGCTGAGACTACCGTGGATCCATAAGAAGTTTGGCTTTTCGATATCCTTGGATCATGATTGTCTTTACTAATAAAATCCGGTCCAGATTGAGGTTCAACAACCGATGATAACTCTCGAATCCTATCCTGCTATTAAAAAGTTTCGTCAACACACATTCAATCAAAGAGATATACACTAAAGGAAGATAAGAGAGCTTACATTGCAAGCTTTAATCTTCCATTGTAACTGATCATGTAATTGCTTAACATACGAAGAAAAATTGTTTTAGTGTATGAATTCGGAGGAAGATGAAGTCGAAAGGAAGTACCTTTATGCTGTTTGATATAGCAGTAGCATTAGCAACACGAGGCCAAACACCATACTCGGCTAATAAACCAAGTAATGATGTCATGAATATATATCTCTCATCTTCTGTAACCTGAAAAGTTCGAAAAACTAAACAAACGAATGAATCGAAAAAAACCAACGAAATTGAAGTTAGTTTCTACTACCTTTAAATCATGTGCTAACTTCAAATTCTCTTCAAGATCACCTTTTCGACGAGCTAATTCATTCAAAGCTGAAGTAACAGATTCATTTTGTTTCTCATCAATTCCCTAAAGAATTAAAGAACACAACTTTTTAAACTCAAATCCATAACCTAAAGATGAACACTTTCTATAGATTTTTTTATTAACAAACCACTCGAAGATCAGCACATTTTCTCTCTAATCCATACTTTTCATTAAGCAATTGCATATCCTGAAGATCAAAATCAAACATAAAAATTCAATTTTCATCTATAAGTATGATGTTTACTACTTACTAAGTACCTTTAAACAAGCAGCAGCTATTTGTTCTTGGAGATTATGAATCTCTTCTTCTTGAGATCTTACTTTTGAGTAAAGTTTCTGCTATTTTTAAGCTTTAATTTCAGTAAGAGAAGTTTTAAAAAAACAGAGATTTAAGAATCAAATACCATTTCTTCAGGATCTTGAATCAACTTAGTAGTTTCTGTTTCAATCTCATGCCTATATAGAGAGAAACCCATCAAAATTAATCTGAAAATCAAAACGATTTAAATCAAGTTTACCTTTTGATTGGATCAGAGCTTTGATTTTCATCATCCATTGTTAAAAGTCTTTGGAATTTGCAAAAATCGATGATTTTTCTTTGTGTGTGTTGTTTGTTTTTTCTATGAATCTATTCAGAAACTACTCAGAAACCCACAAAATAAAAGAAAGTTTCCGAAAAGTCCTTAAACTAATTATTTGTTTCACAATCGACCATGAATTATTAAAATTACAAAATAGTCTTCGTTTTGACTATATAAATTGATTTAATAAATTATTCAGAAGTTGGCGGCGACAATTTCCGATTTCCTTAGCTATTCCTTACCTTTCTCTCGAAGGAAACACTCATCTTTTTCACTCGAGATCACGTTCTTCTTCTCTTTGTAAGAGAATCGATCAAACCCAAATCATAGATTTTGTATTGTCTTTTCTTATAATCTATCTTAAGATTCCTACAACTTTGGATTTTTGTGAAGCTTCCTAATTTCTGATTAAAAACTCGAATTTTGGTACTTGGGTTTTCAAGCGATCTTTTGTTTCTCTGTTGTGAATTTCAATTTGGGTTTTGTGACGGAGCTTTGTTTTGATGTTCTGAATTTTAACGATTCAATGGTTGGTTGAAATTGCGCAGATGCATCGGTGTGTAGTTTGCTAGATTGTTTAATTTTCCCCTTTTGAATTAGGGTTCTTCGTTTTGTTCAATTGAATTTCTGTTTGCACAGATCTGCTTTGTGACTTTGTGTTGATAATTAGGGTTCTAGTGTACTAAACTACTAAAAAGGCTTTAACTTTCTGCTACATTATAACTCTTGACAAGTTTTATCATTGTTTATGTTTGTTTGATTCATCTAATTTCAGGGGCTTGTTCGGTTATTTCGATTGCTTTACAAGATGACTTCTACAACTCTTAGGAGACGGCTTCATCATGGAGATGTAGATGGGAGAAAGTATGAACGTTATGATGCAACAGACTCTGAAACTTTAAGTGAACCTTTGTTAGGAAGTAGTAGTCATGATAGTCAAGATAAGTACAATGAGGTTAGTGTTTAACTTCATCGAGTGAGATCATGAGAAGAAACCACTTAATCTCTGATGTGTCTCTTAGGATCGCACACTAGAGGATATTTGGGAAGAAGAGCGGAAGAGACAACAAGTTCATTGGACATTAATCTTTTCTCAATTGATTGCTCAATGGGCTCAATGGATAGGTTTGGTTTGTTTGCCTTTTGTTAGTAGTTACTACCACGAGGTTATCGTATTAACAAGTTGTTTCTTTTGGTTATTGTAGCGAATATTGTGTTTGGATCTGGCTCACTATTTGGAAGGTTTCTTTCTCTGCCTCAAATAGGTTCTGGTGGGAGGCTTTTGCCACCACCTCTTAGTATGTTGCAGGAAGAAAGGTTGAGAAACATTAAGAGAAGAATAGAAATTCCGTTTGATGGAACTCGAATGGAACATCAAGTAAGTGTTCTCTTGAACTATCTGTTCAGCTTGAATCTCTATAGTGTCGAGATTCTTCTAATCGCATTATGATTTACAGGATGCACTTAGACAACTATGGAAGCTAGCTTATCCACAGAGAGAACTACCACCTCTTAAATCAGAACTATGGAAAGAAATGGGTTGGCAAGGAACTGACCCCTCCACAGATTTCCGGTACACTTTCATTGTGTGAATCATCGTCATCTTTTAGTCTTTTCACTTAGGGGTGAGCATTCGGGTTTCGGTTCGGGTAATTCGGGTTTTTCGGGTCTGATTACATAGGACCTAAATAGGAACCGAGTAGTTTTCGGTTTGGGTGTATTTGGGTTCGGGTGGTACCAAAACCCGGTATGGAACCGAATTTTTTTTTTCTTTCGGGTTTTTCGGTTAATTTGGATTTTTGATGTTGTATTTTGGGTTTATGGTTATTCGGGTAACATGGATGATTCGGCTCCAAAATCCAACTAAAACCCGAATTACCCAAACTAAAAGACCCAGAATACAAACAAAAACCCGAATTACGCGATAAAATTACTTATATATATAAATACATTCGGGTTTTTAGGTACCTGTTCGGGTCCGGTTTGGGTACACATACTATAAAATTATAAAAACCATTCGGGTTATTCGAAAATACGGTTCTGTTTCGGGTAAAATGCATAGCCCTAGTTTCACTAATGACTGGTTCCTCCATGGTTTTGTAGAGGTGGAGGATATGTATCACTGGAGAATCTAATCTTCTTTGCAAAGACCTATCCGGTTTGTGATTCATCTCTACTTCACATCTCTCAAAGTTGCCACAATTCTAACAAGATTTGTCATTTGTCTCATTATGATAGGAATCATTTCATAGATTGTTACATAAACAAGATGGAACAAGAGCTGAATGGGAATATCCATTCGCTGTAGCTGGTATCAATATCTCATTCATGTTAGCACAAATGTTAGATCTTCAATCAGGTAAAAATCTTCGATAAACCGAGCTATAAATTTACGGGTCCACATTCGGTTTATTCCGTTTTCTTCTTTTTAGCCGAATTGAACCGAACAAAAGTTCGGTTCGGCACTCGGTTTGTTCGGTTCGGTTTTTTGTTTTTGAAGTTCGTTTTTTGGTTCTTTTGGTTCGACAATCTTAATTTCCGTTGAATTTTGGTTTTTGGTCAATTTTCGGTTTTTTCGGTTAATTTTAGCAAGTTCGGTTCGGTTCAGGTCAGGTCGGTTCTGTTAGTTTAGTATTAAAAAAATGTTGCTGGACTGAAAACCGAATTAAACCGAACCGAACTAACTAAACTAAATTCGGTTTGGTTCGATCGAAATGCCCACCCTTATATAAACTCGTCGATTATCGATCAGTTTTAACCGATTCTGTGTAGGTAAACCATCGACAATGGCTGGAATAAGATTCTTGGAGTTTCTTGAAGAAGATGAAATGGCGTTTGATAAACTTTACTGTATAGCTTTTCAAATGATGGATGCTCAATGGTTAGCTAAAAAAGCTTCTTACATGGAGTTTAATGTAAGTTTTTGAACTAAAGCTTTGTTTATTGTTATTGTGATTTCCGGTTTGGTTTAAACCGGTTTTGTATTTTTTTACAGGATGTTTTGAAATCGACTAGAGCACAATTGGAAAGAGAGCTTGCACTTGATGATGTTTCAAGTATCAAAGACTTGCCTGCTTTTAATCTTTTATATAAATAAATTTTCTTTTCTTTTTTATATTCTGACTTTCAATTTTTTTTTCCTATAATTTCAACAATGTATTAGTATAAATTATGTGTAATAAATAATCAGTCTTTGCTGAAATTGATTGGCAAAATATAAGTTTATTTTAAATTTCTTGTTCCCATCAATTTTATTATTCTAATGTCTAGAAAAATATTTTATAAAACCAAAATATTAAACAAAAATCGACTAACCTGAATAAATTTATGAATTTTTAATAATTTCTATGAAATACCATAAATTTAATATACATAATAAATATATCATACATTCCTATTACTGAAAAAGTAATATCAAATTTTTTAGAAAAAAATACTACAAAAAATAAAATTTAAAGATTTTAGAATTTACTTATTTAAGTTTAGATTTACTAATGAGAATTCAATGTTTAATTTTGAGAAAAGTAAAATTTAGTTTTGGAGTTTAAAGTTAAAATCTAAAATTTTAAAATTATTTTATATTTATGATAATTTTATAATAAACATATTTTGTGATATTTTTAGTAAGAATGATTTTTTCAAACTAAAACAAAAAATTTCCTAATTAATAATAATGTTATGTACAAAAGCTTATTGTCCATACCATAAATAGCTACGAAATTCTATTAGCACACATTAGAAAATTATTCATACACATTGGAAAATGGCAATTTACAACAACAACAAAAAAACACTAAATATGGAAAAAAAAAAATTATACTTATCATTTCCTTTCATCTTCTCTTATTGGATTCTCTTCTTCATTAGATGGCTTAAGACTCCACATTTTCATACGTTCACTTGTCTTTTTAACCTTTAAAAATTAAACAAAAATTTAAGATTTTTTATTTAATTTTATAATAAAATATAGAGGAGTTCCTTCAAATACCACCAAAAGAAGTTTAAATTTTAAAAATACCACACACTTCCAAAATTTTCAAAAATAACACTCTTAAATGTTCCAAAAATACCACAAAAATAAAAAGTGAATTTTAAGGGTCTAGAATTTAAATTTTTGGGTTTGGATTCACTAATTAGAGTTTAAGGTTTAATTTTAAAGGGGGTGGAGTTTGGTTTTGGAAGTTTTGAGTTTAAATTTGAAAATTTAAAGTTTTTTTAAATTTGTGGTATTTTTCGAACAAAAACATTTTGGTGGTATTTTTGGAAAAAATTGTGGTATTTTGAGAATTTTTGGGTGTGTGGTATTTTTGAAAAATATCTAAATTTTTGTGGTATTTTTGAGAATACCCTAAAATATATTGCTTAAAAGAAAATATGAATAATAAATTAAATGGGTTATACCTCTAATTCCCAATCAGTTTTGTAAATGATATAACACAATATCACAGTTTGGATAGCAATCCCAGCTAACATTCCAGACCATAGTCCCTATAATTCAGAAAATAAAAGTAATTAAAAATATAATATAATTTTTTGTTTAGTAATATTAAGAAAAATTAAATTAGGAATTAAGATTAGTACCTTAACACCAAAATGGAAAACATAAGTAAGGATTAGACCCAAAGGAATACCAACTGCATAATAAGATGCTAAATTCACAATTGCCACTATGCTTTGCATTCCTGCTCCAACTGCTACTCCTGTTTTTGCATAATTTTAATCCATATTTTAATTGAGAAAATTAACTAATAGGATAGTTTTTTTATTTATGTAATACTTTTAAATTATATAATGTAATTTTTGTATCTATATTTTTTTTGATTATGTGAATGTTAAACAGTTATATAGTTAAATCGTGAATTGTTTATATGAATGATAAATTGTGTATACGAATGTGAGTAGTGAATTTTTTGTTGCCACTCCTGTTTTTGCATAATTGTAACACATTTTTCATTGAGAAAATTAACTAATAGGATAGTTTTTATTTATGTAATACTTTTAAATTATATAATGTAATCTTTGTATATAAATATTTTTGATTTTGTGGATGTTAAATAGTTACATAGTTAAAATTTAAATTGTTTGTATGAATGACAAATTATTTATATGAATGTGAATCGTGAATTATTTGTTACCACTCTTGCTTTTGCATAATTTTAACACATTTTTAATTGAGAAAATTAAATAATAAGATAATTTTTATTTCTATAATATTTTTAAATTATATAATGTAATTTTTGTATCTAAATATCTTTTGATTATGTGAATGTTAAACAGTTACATAATTAAATCGTAAATTGTTTATATGAATAATAAATTATCTATATGAATGTAAATCGTAAATTGTTTGTATGAATGATATAAATTATTTATATGAAAATATTTTATTTCAAAGTTAAATAGTTAGTTTTCTAATTAAAAAAACTGAAACACTTATTTTTCAAATAAAAAATAAAAGTACTTGCAAAAATGTATTTTTAGTTTTCACATGTACCACTTTTTTAAATAAAAACAACTAATTGTGCAATTAACTAGGAGAATTTACACTCTAAATCAATTGAATAAAGTGTTACTTTAGAATTCGTTTTTTTTGTTAACTAGGAAGAGTTCGGACCGAGAATATATCTAACCTGATAGTACAGGTTGAATGCTGTTGAGTAAGATTGATACGGCAAGGATGATCGATAGATCATCCACTGCTTTTGAAACCTCCTTGCTACTTGAAAACAAATACGAAATCTGACCGCAAAATGCTAAACATAGCACAGAGAATATCACTCCAAAGACCGTTGATACTACGAGTATCACTTTGATCGAGAATCTAACCGCATCTGCATCTCCTTTACCTAACTCATTAGCCACTCGGACACTAACATGTTTGCATACAAAGAAAACCAAAACCCTTTAGTCTTTTATTATATATAATATAAGTATATGAATAGTCTTTAATTATAAGAGCTGACGATCTATTTCTCCCCAGGTTCTGTCATATAGCAGTAAATCCACACAAACTTAATGGCTAGTTCTATTTCTACCTGATATAAAAGTTTGAAATATATTTCTCCCTAATTTGTAAGTTCGAAACTTATATATCTACAGTTCTGTAATTCGAAACCTATTTCTCTATGATTTGAAAGTTTGAAACCTATTTACCCACAATTTTGTAGTTTGAATAAACCATTAACTATGTGTGATTAAGTCTCAAACTACAGAACTGTAGATAAATAGGTTTTAGACTTTCAAATTAGGGAAAAACATGTTTCAAAGTTTTATATTAGATATAAATATAATTAGGCATTAGGTTGGAGTGGATTTGGTGTTATATGATAGTTCCTGGGGAGAAATAGATCGTCAAACCTTAAGAATAATAATGTTATAAGTTATGACATAAAGAATATTACCAAGCTGCACCCAAGAATCCAAGGCATATGTTGAGTTCCCATGTATATATGTATTGGCTACAAAATTTTAATATGATTTAAAACCATTTTTAGATTAGTTATAAAATGTATAAGTGACTAGTAGGAAGATTTAGACTTTACCATATTGAGAAAGCCGAGATTGCGGTATTTGCATCTTTTGTATAACCAGCCATTAGGACAAGGATGCTCAAGTACCAATACTCTAAGCTGTTGGAAAATGGAAGAAACCAAACTATTAGTTGTGATGTAAACATATAAGTCGTTTAATCGAAAAATATACTTACCAAATCATTAATCCTGATGAAATAGAGAGCTTAAGCATTGGAATAAGATCAACAAAAGCCGTACTGCTAAATCCAGTCCAAGTAAACGGACACCATCCACCAAAAACATACACAAACTCGGCTATTACCAAAGCCCACGAGCTCACATTAAGACCGAGAAGCGCACCACCGATTCCCATTCCCATATAATTCACACACCACCATGTTACCACAATGTCAAGAACCAATGAAAAAGTCGATAAAACGCCTACAATAGCATTCCTCATTTGTGCTTGAAGATACATTTGCATTGTCATAGTGAAAATCAAGCTATAGACGTAAGGGATGATCCAAGGATAGATCTCATCAACGGTCTTCGTGATCTCAAAGTTTTGGCCTACTAAACGGAGAATTGAACCCGCGAATATGATACACGGTAAGAACAAAGTGGTCACGGCCATGTCAACAATCCAAGAACGCTGAAGATATATCCCCATTGTATGATATTGTTCTGCACCATATGCTTGTCCACATAATGTTTCGGTCGCACTTGACATACCACCCTAAGACAATAACAAATAGGACAATCTATAAACAAACCAAAACTTTTGTTTTCCACATTTAGAGCGATAAAACCCGAGAAATGCATCTATGTAGAGTCGAACTCAGATGTACAACATCATAAAGAATAAAAGACTATTTCAACTTACATTAACCGACTTTTAACCAAATCGAAATCTAGACTAAACCGAGAATGCATGCCATTAAACCTAAAACCCGAGAAACACATCTATGTAGAGTCGAACTTAGATGTACAACATCACAAAGAATAAAAAGACTATTTCTACTTAAGTTAACCGAATTTTAACCAAATCGAAATCAAGACTAAAGCGAGAATGCATGCCATTAAACCTAACCGAGAAACACATCTATGTAGAGTCGAACTTAGATGTACAACATCACAAAGAATAAAAGACTATATCTACTTAAATTAACAGACTTTTTCCCAAATCGAAATCTAGACTAAACCGAGAATGCATACCATTAAACCGTATAGAAATCGGATAAATGTGCTTTGGAGAAGAGCATAAGCAGCTAAACCCAATTCAGAGGAGTGACCAATGAATGCTTGAGCTACAATGATGCTTCCAAAGGAAGTCATTCTAAACAAAGATGAAGGTAATGCTATTCTCCATATTTTGCATACTTCACTCCAAACCTTCGTTTTCAAATAGAGACTTTCCATATTATTATTGCTCTGTCCCTTAACCTCTGATCCTACACGTAGTAGCCTCTCCTCCATTTCTCCTTGAACACTCATTTTCTTGTTTTCTCCTTCTTCTTGACAATAATTTACAGTAACAAATAACAAAATTAATTAACTTGTAATCACATGTTTTAACAAAATATTTTGTTTTTTTTTTTAATTTCCACAACTTATAAACACATAAGCATCTAGTAATTCCCTAAAGATTTTTATTAGAGCCGGTCTGATCCTAAGCAAAGTAAGCATGCGCTTGCGGCCATTTTTCAATTTAAAAGTTTTAGTTAAGAAAACGGTCTATTTTTTGAAAAACTGTATAATTTTAGTCTACTTTTCTATCGTAGATTGCAACTTTTAGAAAATTTCAAAATCTCAGGACCGACCCGTTTTTATAATCCTAATTCCTAACTAAATAGTAATATAGAACATTCACAAAAAGAGAAGAAAAAACAAAATTTTTGTTAGATTCTAGAGAGAAGATCTAAAAGAAAACCAAATATTCATCTAAACATAACATATTACACACATAAAAAGAGGTAATGATCTTTCTTTAAACTCATTTCTTGCTCAAATATTCATCTAAACATAACATATTACACATACACTTTTGATGTGTTAGATATATATTGAATCTATGAAGTATAAAGTGATGAATTACCTTAGTTTAAGTGAATAGACTCAAAAGTGTTTCAACAAAAGAGAAGATACAAAGTGAAGAAGAGTTAGAGAAGAGAGAAAAGAAAGAAGGTCGGCGAAAATTAATGAAGAAAAATTGAAAACAAATTTGGTATGAAATTTAACTTTTTCTTCTTTTAAGGGGAATGTCAGAATAAAACCGAAACGTATGGATATCTATACATATAGAAATATTTTTAAAAATGAGATTCCTAGGAATTATAGGTAAGTGTTTAAGTAAAAAAAAGAGTGAAAACTTAAATAGAAAAATCGACATTATAATTTTGTCTTTATAGTATTAATTACAGAACAATTATTAGTAATTTAGTATATTTATTATGTTTTTTTTATGATTTTGGTATCCGGAATTCTGAATAACTTCGACTAGATTCAAGACGTCCATATTTGTCAAAAATATCTAGGAGGGCCGCTGAATTCACCCCATGTTAATTGACGGTAGCCGAGATTCGAATCCAGGTAGCAGAACTCATTATAACGTAACTATTAGAACCGATTGTGAGATTTTAAAAACCCAATATAAAATGAAAAATTTGGATCGGTTATTAAAATAAAATTTTGAAAAAACCGATTTTTAAAGTAAAATTTTAAAAATATAAAATGGATCGAACTCATACTTGCTCCGTTTGGCTTCAAGACCGATCATAGTAATTATTGGTAATTTTTGAATACTACACTTACTAAGGCATAGTTATTAGTAATTGTTGACAAAAAAATTATTAGTAATTATAACATAATGCTAAATCTTTAACTCTCTACAAAAAGTATATATACATTTTTAGTTTTCTTTAACATCTTTACATGTTTAAAAAAGGATCTTTAACTTTCTATAAGATAAGAAATTTCATATAATTTTTTCATTCTTTTGTAGTATTATTAACTACATTTTGACTATTAATACAAAATATCGTAATCTTATCATAAAGGAAAAAAAAAAGACTTTTATAATCATTTTAGGGTCCTACAATATTTTCCTTTTCGTGGAAGAAAAAATCAAGACCGTTGGATCTGTTAGGTACTAATATATTGTTACCAAACTATAACATAAATAGAAACGTGAAAATGGACTATATAATGAATTAACAAATTTATTTTTTTTACTTTCTACGATTAATGTTTTATAGATAATTAAGTTTTTTGACCCACAAAGTCTCCACGTTGATGCAAATAAGGAGAAAAATTTAATTCGTGTAAGTGACACGAATAAGAATCTTAGACAGTATCTTACATGTGTTAACTCATGTTCTCTCTGAAAATGCACTCGTGTCTCTTTAATCAAGAGAAAATGTGCTCGTGTCTTGTTGTTCAGTAAGAAGATTTTTTTTTTTTTTTTTTCAGAAACGTAAAAATTTTAAAAAATCGATAAGCGGTATTTACGCGTTTGATAGGAACCGAGCGTTAAAGTGAATTAATCAGAAATTAGTCGGAATCTAAGCGTTAATAAATTTGTTATCGACTTTCTATAAAGAAAATAATATATAATAAAATATCTTATTCCAAATCTATATAAAATTTAATGTTAAACAGTTAATAATCCATGTATTATGGGTATTTATTTACGAAAAAAATATATTTATATATAGTTTTGTATAAATGTGATTAAAAAAATTATTCTTTGATAAACCGAATATGAAATGAAAAATATAGACGTTATTTTGTAATGACCAATGAAGATAAAAACAAAACTTTTCAATTATATTTTATATATAAAATCAAGTTACGTTATAAAAAATATATAAATATATACGAATATGATAATCAAGACTAATAATTATTTAAGAAAAAAAATTAAAAATGGTAGAAACATGATTCATGATGGTGATTAAGAAAATGTGTATTTTTTGAATGAAGGGAAAGACTCAAAATCAAATTAAAAATAAAAACCTCAATTTAGTACTTAATATGTCAAAACAAGCATTGATATTTCTTAATTTCTTTTTATTTAGACACTAACAAAAGAAAAATGGCCAGGCGGTTAACCGACCAAATAGGCCGATGTAACCCGCCTGGACCGTCTTGACAATTTGAATCAGTGATTATACTAAAATTAAGACTCCCGAAAGAGAAAATGGGCCTTATCGGACGCTTAACCGTTGAATAGGCCAATTTTTAAAACAATGCATAAAATACACATTAAAATTTCGTTTTTCTTTTCCGGTGTTATATAAATACAAGATTTTAGATAAAAATGGATACTTAACCATAGGTTTGTCCACAATGAGTGAGTTAGGTATGGATAATGATAATTACCTATTTGAGTCAAAAATATTATTTAGATACATACCTGAATTACCTATTTACATAACTAAATTTATAAAAATATTTTTAAAAATTAAGTATAATACATATAATTTTTTTTGTTATGATAAATATGTGATTTAGTAAACCTTAAAAAACTTACATAATCGATTATTTTATGTCATATTTTAGATTTTAACAGTATCGTGTAAACATGACAAAATTAATGCAGAAGTGATAATTAATAAATTTTATATCATTTTTATTGTGTTAAAGGCAGTAAGGAAGTAAACTAAAAACAAGTTAACAAAAAATTAAGGCCATATAGTTCACTATTCTAACTTTTTTAGTGATTTTAAACGTTATTGCATATATATAATCAAGTATTAAAAATATACTTTTGTTGAATGGAGAGCATTTTTTTAAAAATCATTTATATTATAACTATAATAAATTATAGATTTTTTGTGAAAATAATATTTTTTGAGAGTTTAAGATGGTAATTTTTTTAAATATATTTTAGTTAAATGTTTTATTTAGTTTTTTTGTTAGTTTAATATTTGAACCATATTCATATGTCCAATCAATTTATTAAAGTGACATATTATATATATATATATAAATAAATAAAAGATACATTTTTCGGATTTTATAGAAAATTTAAAAACGTTGGACCAGACACTGACGACATTAAACAATATTTGATAAATCTGCGACGAAGCCATTCACAATTAAATTCATATTATATCCATCTTCACATTTCTATCAAAAATCTAAAACCCCAAAATCCTCTACAAAGTTAAAATAATAAAAACCTTATATCACTCACTTAAAACCATGAAAAGGTCTTCTAAATCTTTGAAACCTATGAACTTTCATTTTCACCAAATGAACTTTCCTAGCTATAGCTTTCCAAATCATTTGAACTCCATCATCATCATTATACTTAGCTGGAAAATTCAAATCAAAATATCTCTCAACTTCTTTTAACCTTCTCCACATCTTACTCCATTCTTCTTTATCAATACCCTTCACAAGATTTATCAAAAAACCTTTCTTTATAGCATCTGATGATCTTACAAAGAGACAAAACTCATTGTAGTTAAGAACATCTTCATAAGGTAACTCAATGTTATCACTTATAATCAATGGTATACAATGACTAGCTATTGCATCAAAGAGACGATTTGATGATGGTGTATCTCCTGCTATATTGAGACAGAATTTTGATGAACGCATGCCTTCACCTGCTTTGGATATACCATGATTTTGTACGTTACCAAAAGAGAAGTGAACGTTTTTTTCTTCTTTAAGAAGGTTGTATAGCTCCTGTCTTATGAATCCACCCTACAAGATGTTATCAAGTCAAATATATGCATTGGATTAGTAGTTTAATTTTTTTTTTTTGTCGACAGTTCGAGTCACTACGGACCGACTTGATAGCTCTTTCCGAATCACAACGGCCGATTCGATAGCCTTTACACTTACTATAGAGTGAACTCGCACATATGCGAGATCAGTGTTTCGAACCTATAACCTCTGGATTTGATGAAAGGACACCTTGCCATTTGGTTAAAGGTCCTTCTCGTAGTAGTTTAAATTTGAGTTGGTGTGTTATGAATTTTATAGTTTTATTTTCTATGGAAAAATGTTTTAGTCCCATATCATAATGTATATTAAAGGCTAGTTTATGGTCTAGACTCTTAAAAAGAAAAGAAAATAATCTAAAAAAAAACATCAATATATACCCATTATTATGTTTTGAATAAAATTCTTTTTTTTTGTTAAAGAAATAAAATAAATGTTAGGATTTTGGAATCATTAATATTTAGTTATATGTGTATTAGTTTTTTTAGTACAAAACATTTTCCCATGATAATATTTGTTTTTTCATAAGAACTACAATTTACAATTAAACATGCATAGCAAAAAAAATTGTCTTTATCAAACAAGATAAATTGTCTAGAAAATCTATTTTTAAAGACCGAAATAATATATATCTAGACAATCAGTATATATTTACGGTCAATTGGTTTTGAATTAAATACTTCTAATCCTAACACAATATGATCTTATATACGTCCCAACTTTTAATTGACTCTGCCATTTGTGTTCAAAATCAACACAATCATTCGGTCTCGGTTATTATAGTAAGGATAATATAATATTCAATTGGCTATTTTAGAATTCAGTTTCGATCAGTTCAGATATCTGTTAGTTCGGTTAGTAACCGATTAATACCCGAGAATAAAACCGAATAAAAACAAAAAATAATTGATGAAAAACCAAAACAACCGATTACTAACCAAAAATAACAGTTTTAAAACGAATATAACCGATTACTAACCAAAAATAACCAATTAAAAATGAAAAAATAACCGATTAAAAACCAAACTTAACTGATTAAAAATAAAAAATAATCAATTAAAAATTGAATAACTAAGAAGAATACAAAATTCAGAACTTAGAAGCATCAAGTATTCAATTTATAATAGCAAAAACATCTAGAAACCGCAAAATTATATGTATATATATATACACATTTTAATAATATTATATTGATAATATTAAAATATTTGTTTATATCTCCGTAAAATAAGTTTGAGATTCTCTATTTTTTAATTTAATTATATATGTATAAAATAAAGATTTAAACAATAATATATATATATATATTTGGTTATCCACTGGTACTTATTAGTTACTAGCCGATAACCAATGGATAGTATAATTGAAATCCATTCGGTTATGTTAGAGTATCTATACGATTATACCCTAACCAAAACCGAATTTCCAATTCGGTTACATTATTCGGCTAACAGTTTTTATGTCTAACCCTACCAAAAATATTAATTGCTTATGAGTTGGTAAACACAAAAACATTTAAGTTTGATCTAAAATTGCATTCTACAAATACTAACATAAGTGAAAAGTAAGTAAACTCACAGCTTTACGGTGGATTGCTCCTTGAAAGTATAGCAAAATCGGACGACCATCAAAGCCAGATGAATCATTAACATACGATGGAACAAGATGTTTGTATGGAGCCACAATGTCTTTATCAACATTAGCTTCACGTGGTGAGTATCTACCAAAGTCAGCCACCACAAACATCGCCGGAAAAAGCTTATGCCTCGCCGTTGACATACTATTTGGATGGTGAGCCATTATCACATGATTCTTACCTCCTGAAATTTTCCACTCCTTTTGTGACATTACATATTTCACCACATTGTCCTATCAAAAATTTAGAGATCAAGCACAAATTTTTTAGCACTTTTTTTTATAAGTCACAACGGATCGACACAATAAAAAAACACCACTAAAAAGAATGTTTACATTTGCTATGCGAAATAAGGGTGGACAAAATAATCGATATCCGAATAACCAAACCAAAATGAATATTTGGTTTTGAACCTGAAGCAAATGATACAATTACCTAAATTGGATATCAAAATCTTTGACCAAAATAACCGAAACCAAATATGAATCGACTCAAAATTTTAAAAACCAAACCAAACCAAACTGTGGAAAATAACCAAACTTCACCGAAGATAAATAATTCTTTTAAATATATAAATATTTAATAAAAATCCAAATGTGTATTCGAACCAAATGATCCGAATGGTTATCAAAATCTACTAAACAAATAAACAGAATCGAATCTGAAACAAACCAAACCAAACCAAACTACGGAAAATAACCAAACTTCACAGAAGATAAATAATACTTTTAAATGTACAAATATTTAATAAAAATCCAGATGGGTATTCGAATCAAATGAAAAAATTACGCGAATGGTTATAAAAATTTACTAAACAAATAAACGGAATTGAACTTAACCCGAAAGATCACTTTTAAATATACAAATATTTAATAAACATACAATTGGGTATCCGAACCAAATGAAAAAATTACCTGAATGGTTATCAAAATCTACTAAACATATGAACGGAATCGAATATGAAACAAACTAAACCCGAACCAAATTTTAAAATACTCGAATGAGTACTAAACTTTTATATATGAATTATTTGAAATCCGTATTGTTCGAAACCCGAAAAACCCGAAAGAATTGAACTTAACTGAACCGAATATCCGATTGCCCATGCCTATAATGTCAGAGACAAAACTCAAATCTTTTAACGTTTAAGATCAATAATAAAGTTTTTAAAAGTGATCTTTAGAGTTGTTAAACCTGCAATTCTCTGTCTTTGCTCTTCCTCTGCTTTTGTGTAATCTTAGAAAATCTATTATAACTCAATGAAGAGAAGAATGGTACAAACACAACATCAGCTTCACTAGAGTTCTTTACTCGAATCGCGGCACGAAATCTTCTAGAATCTTCTGAAAGCTCAGAAAAAAGAAGATCTAATGTTAACCAATACTCAACACTATGTTGCAAGTTAAGACCACCAGGATGATGAGGAACATTGATTCTAATATCAGGCCAAACGACATCGTTTTTCTTCTCTTGTTTCCATCCCAATAAACCAAAATGAAATTCAGGATTCATATCATACATATAAACTTTCAATGGAGTTGAAACCTTCTGTTTACATTGGAAGGTTTCTTCTTGATTTGGAGATTTTGCATCATTGCTTGAGTTCTTGATGATGTTTTGAGTTGAAACCTTCTGGTTACAATGGAAGGTTTCTTCTTGATTTGGAGATTTTGTATCATTGCTTGAGTTCTTGATGATGTTTTGAGGGATATTTATGGATTCTGAAACTGAGATGTAATCAAGAACTTGATTAAGGTTTTTAGAAGAAAGGATTAAGAACCAAGAGATAACAATAAGGATTGATATAAACAAGAAGATTATTGATTTTCCGGTTATGATTATTCGATGATAACGTGTGTTTGATTTCTCAATCATCTCTCATCAAGATGAGTAGAAATATTTTCTCGAGAAAGTGATGATGAGAAAATTATTAAGGTAGATGAGAAACGATGAAAATGCTTAAGAGAGAATACAACACACTTTTGTGATCTCTATCGCTTGTAAAAGAAGAAACTAAGTCATGGATCTTGATCTTTAAACTCGGGGGTAATTAAAACGATCTTGAAACGTAAAATAAAAGTTAATGTAATTAATTTAATAAAATTAGAGCTTAATTTAGTTCAAAAGTTTAGAATAGTTTTTGAAGGAAATAATTTTTTTGAAAATGGTAAAAAAGTTTATGTAAGTAGTTAATTGTGGTCACAAATTTTAGAGGTATGTGTTTGTATTTACGGTTCAGTTTATTCGGTTGTTCAGTTTTTTCGATTTTGTAAAATTTAAAATATTTAAACCTACGATTTGATTTTGGGTTGGTTTGACTTTAGCTTTTTTATTTATTTTGGATTGACCGTTTTTTCGTTTAAAAATCATGAGACTTATACAAATAGTGATTAATCTGACGTTAAATTGTTTAATACGCAAAATATATACCTTTCACATATACATATAACTACAAAAGTATAAGTTTTTATATATTTTTAATTTATTTGACTATTTATTTTTTGGTTAACTAAAAATGATTTTAGTCTGGTTAGATTTAGGTTTTTTAGTTTCTTAAATAATAAAAACTATAAGTTCTTAAAGGAAATTCGGTTTGGTTTCAATTTTACTTTTCCAATATGATTAGGTTTGATTTTTTTTTTTTCCGGTTTATTTGTCCACCCCATTAATTTTAGTAAATGGTTAAGATGTTATGGGTGATTTGGTTTTTTTTGTCACATTAATTTCTGGACCACAACGGACCGGCCTAGTAACTCAAATTCCATAAACAGGAGAAAATACGCTTGCTATGCGAGTGGCGAGGCTCGAACCTCAGTCTGGTAACAAGGTAACAACGGTGACACAACCACTAAGCCATTTGATCATTGTTGGATGATTTGGTTTATAAGATGAAATTTTCAATGATCATAAGTAATTCTTTTATTAGGTAGTGTTGTAAGTATTGACAAATTTGTAGCTTTTATTAAGTAAATTCTATTAAAGAAAAGAACTAAAAAAATGTGTAGTCATTTTCTAAATATTTAATAGCATTTCTTGTAGTATTAAAAACTCCTAGTGAATCGATTGGGTATTATATATAACGTAACGTCTACATCATTTTTTATTAGAGAGATATTTGATTCAGTTATATATATAAAACTTCATTGTCTATGAAAGTATATACTATATATAGTAGACTATTTTCTGTAATTAAATGTGCAAATTATAACGTCGGTTGGTCTGTCGACATTTACGTGGGATGAAACTTGACATCTCTTTTAATTTTAATGATTTTGCGTGTGAATAGGCACAAAGTTTTTGAGATCCAATAACTTGGGAATTGGGGAGTTTCTTCATTAAATATTGTATTTATGATTTTCGTCTTGTTCAATTCATTAAATATTATACTATTAAATCTTCTAGTTTTTAATAATAGATGTATTAGATTTTGAATTGAAATTTATTACTACTTCCGTTTCTGAAAAGATAATGTTTTGGAATTTTTACATAGATTAATCAAAGCAACTTTTACTTTACTTTATGCCTTCATTTTAAAGTGTTTTCACCTAAAACATCATCATTTTAGAAACAAAACTAAATTCTAAAACATCATCCTTTCAAGAACAGAGGGAGTAAAACACTACTGATTTAAATTTACATATATTTTAAATGTTTTAGATAGTGCATTTATAACTAATAGTTGTTACATTTTCTAATAAGTGCGAACGATTTAAATTATTTATTAATTTAAAAAAGAGGAATTCCTTGAAACACCATCAAAAGAAGTTCAAATTCCAAAACTACCACACACTCCCAAAAGTTCCAAAAATACCACACACTCTCAAATGTTCCAAAAATACCACAAACATAAAAAGTGAATTTTAAGAGTTTAAAATTTAAAATTTTGGGTTTGGGTTCACTAAGTAGAGTTTAGGGTTTAGTTTTGAAGAGGGAAGGGTTTGGTTTTGGGGTTTTCGGATTTAAATTTGAAGTTTTAAAGTTATTTCAATTTTGTGGTATTTTTGGAACAAAAACATTTTTGTGGTATTTTTGGAATTTTTGGGAGTGTGTGGTATTTTAGGAATAAACATAGTTCTTTGTGGTATTTTTGAGAATGCCCCTTTAAAAAATATATATATAAATAAAGGGAGGCCTTGTTTTTTTATGCTTCTAGCTAGCGACAGTAAGAGGCGAGTCTAGAACTTTTTTTGTTGGGGGCATAAAAGTTATATTAAAAATAAGGATTTATGTGTTATTTTATTAAATGTTTATTAAATTTAATTAAAATTACATAGATCTTTTTAAAATGAATTGGATGCACTTGTCCCAATAGTGATTTTGACGTTATTGTAAAACTACGATCAATTAATGAATAGTGATAATTAA
>OVBE01000043.1:56667-77884 GCA_900406425.1 Iberis pinnata | reverse complement strand
ATGCGAGAGAATTTATATTTTCGGTTTGCGTTAATCGGTTTGTAATATTCTTTTATGCCGGTATTTTCACGTTTATTATTTTCGTTTTACGTTTGTATAATTAACCAACATATACAACGGTCCTAACTCCTTCCTCTCCTATCTCGGAAATTATCTCGTTTAACCCCGGGATTATATTCCAATGGACCGGAATATATTTCCATGGTTCGACTGAGTTAAATTTCGAGATAGGCGTAATAACCTCGGTTGTGGTCAAAGGGGGTTGACTGGAATCGGGGTGTTACATGGTGCGCATGAGTTTTGATGGAGTTTGGTGTTGGAGTGAACGACAGTCTCCTGAAATGTTCCCCGCCAATTGGATATCGCCGGGTTGATGACCGGAGTGATCGTCAGCATGTTGAGGTTGTTTTGTCGAGGCGTTGGGTAATCGCTTTGGTTTGATCTTAGAGTGCCTTGGTTTGATCTGCAGATTCTTTGGCCATTTTATTGAGTAGATCGAGAAGGGATTGGTTTAGGGCATCTTCCATTTTCAGCCTCTCATACATGGATTGCATGGTTTGACGGAGCGTCTGGATTGTGTTGGTGTACCCTTCTTCTTGCGGTGGTAGTTCGGTTATGGTTGATGTGGATCTGGTTGCGATGTTCTTTTGCCTTAGAAAATCTAAAAGTCTCCCACATACGGCACTGATTTGTGGATACTAAAATCCACAAAAACAATTTGATAAAAATTAAAACGAGGAATTTTTAAAATTTCACCTTAACAAGAACAAGTCACAACACAAATCAATATGAAAAATATAATATGAATATTGATATATAAATATTCTCTAAAGCCTGAGCTTGCGTACAAAGAATAATATGTTCAAAATCGAAAAAGATCCTTTTCTCTCTTTCGTTATCTCTGTTTATACTACTCGGGTTTCTTCATATTCTTGCTGAGGCTTACGGGTAACTCGGGCTGCAGTTCCGATATTCTCGCTGAATGTATCTTCCTGCGATCTCACGATCTTGGTGTATCCTGCAAAACTCGGAGCGGTTGCGACTTGGTCCTTTCCTGCTCGGGCTACCCCTTTTTCTATCTATGTCATATCGAGTACTAAGTGCTCAGGCATTCCTCAAATGTATTGAGGTCAAATATCTTCTTGATAGATCTTCCGAAGGTCCTTATGTACTTATCCTTCTGAGCTGTTTCTTCATGAACAAGACGAAATCCTCAGAGGGGTTTTGACACCAACACCAGTATGGTTTGACTAGATTCTCTTTCCTATTTTGTATTTCTCATGAATTACGCCAACTTACGGATTCGATTTGACCAGAGTTTGATTCTTTAATTTGCAGTAAGAAAATCCATTATGGAGTCTGATATGATAGAAGATTAAAGTAATATGATACTGAAGAAGCTAGATCATGCTCTGCAAATATCAATTTCATCAGCTAAGGTGTTTTCAATCGATTGAAATTTGAGTTCGTAGTCTTTACTCGTTTAGATCATAAATTTGTTAAGAATATGTTAAAGTACATTTACCAAAAAAGCATGTTAAAGTGCTATATTGCTTTCCTGGATATCATCTACAATCTCAAAACGGATTGAAGTTATGTGAAGATCACTCCTCAATAAAGAATTCTACTAAGAACTGAATCAATGTTTCTATTTGGGAGTTTCATCTTTGGTTCATTGGTTTTTGCATTTTTGGCTTGATAGAGCACATACATAGCGGTTTAGGTGGACCGTCTAAAATTTTGTTCCCAACATCGATCGGTTGGTTCCAGTTCACGTCACTAGTATTCCATCGCCTTGCAAATTGATTCTAATTTCATCTATCTGCTCGGTCCATAAGATCTATGAGGAGAAGGGGAGTGGACGAGAGTGAGCAGAAGAAAGAAGCTCATATTTTGAGTATGTTCTTTCTCTATGTCAATTTACTTTAGTGAGAGTTTCTGTAGAAAGGAGGCATAGCGTGAGAGAGGGCACTAATGAATACAAAGAGAGAGTGTGAGATAGTGAGTGAATGTTAATGTTATGGAATCTTGTTAGAAAATGTGTTTGTTTATTTTACGCCTCTTTTGATTTAGGTGATAATGGCGATTGTGGTCCTTTTGCATTCAAATCTCTTCAAAATGCTTATATTATTAAGGAAATTACGTCTGGTTTATATAACAGTTTTATAAAAACATTAATAACTAAAATACCTTACTAGATATATATATGTTGAATAGTCCGTAAAATTTAAGAATCTCAACCTAAATTTCTAACCAAACTTTATAAATTATCAGGATGTCTCTTAAATTATGAAGGATTTAATCAAATTATAGTAAAGATTCATAAACATTTAGGAAAATCTTACTAAATTTAGGAGATATTAAGAACTCTTGTGATTAGCCTTCTTTGAAAAAAGACAAACGTTGAGTGATTTAGATGATTTAATTCCCAGACGACTCATCAGCAATTACAAGACAAATAATTTTTATTGGGTATGCTTAAGATCACCGAAGGAGTTTTTTTCTTTTTAAAATTGGTAATGTGTTTTGTAGTAAATATATTGTGTTATATTTGCGAAATTGTTCATATGTTCTTAAAACTACTTTTTAATCTTGGACCGATCATTAGCTTATTATAGATATTATATGTAGTTAATCACTATTTATTGTAACTGATATCTTGAACTCAGTTATGAGAAAAATGCATATTTCATATCTTATGATGATTTAGGAATCTCATCCTAAATTCCTAATTAAACTTCCTTAATTATGAGATTATCTTCCTAAATTATAGAAGATTTAATAAAAATTTAGTAAAGATTCATAAAAATGTAGGAAAACATTACTACACGTAGGAGATATTAGGAACTCTTGATTAGCCTTCTTTTAAAGAAATACATATATTTAGGGACCTTTATGATCTAATTCTCGAAAAGATTTATCAACAATCGTAACATGAAGAGTTAGCATTGGCTTTTTTTTTGTCGAAATAATGCATTCATAACTTAACAGAAAATGTTGTTTGGATCATTGATCCATACAAGAAGAGACATATCAAGAAAACTGAATAAAACACTCTTTTCCCGAGCTACACTGGCGAGAAGATCTGTCTGGGCACTGAATTCTCTGTTCCTAAAAATATGTTGGAAATTAGGAATTTTTCCTTCAACATTACAAACTCTAGAAGCTCTGCCACGAAAGATGGCCATTTAGAGGGGTTGTCCACAATCTTGGTGAGTTCAAGAGTGTCCGAGTAGAAGATTGAACACAGTAAACAAAGTTTTGCCAGACATTCCATAGCCCACATCAAGCTAACGAATTCTGAATGAACAAGGGAAAGCCTCTTCTAACCCCTGCCATATCTAATTGTCAAACCTTACCAGTATTATCCTGATAAACCCATCCTAACTCATGTAACAGATCATCTGATTTCCATGAACCATCAACATAACATGAATTGAAGGGACCCCGACCGAGGGACTGAGATCTTCGACGGGGTGACTAAAGGTGTCGGGGAAAGAAAATTAATCATATGCCACTCAGAGGACTCTTTTGTACCCAAGGAAATGATATTCCCCGGATCCCAATCAAGATTTTGAAACACTTATCATTTCTAACTTTCCAAATATACTACAAAATCCATGGGACAACTTTAACAGATCGGTCTACCTCGATATTAGGTGACTTAAGAGAGAGTAGATAATGAATAGTGGCATACACATTACCAGAGGGATTCTCATTTTGTATGATAAGCATCGCTGATAGTATCCAACATTGAAAAGACGAAGGACACAAGAAAAGCATTTCATTTTCCATTCCACATCTTGAACAACGAACATCCGCATTTAACCGACGCTGCAATAATTGGCCATTGAGTGCTAATGCACCTGAAAGCGCTCTGTAGAGAATACGTTTTAATTATTTGGGCGCAGAAACCTTCTAAATTACCTCCTTCACTTGATTTATAGTGGAAGTTTGATTCAACCAAACGCTTTCCTTGTCAGCATTAGACATATCCTGTTTATATCTTGATTTTACCGAGTAATCACCTGATTAAGTAAAGTGCCAGCAAAACCCATCGTGTATAAGCGTTGAGGGACGAATACTCAGTCTAAATAGTATATCATCTTTATGTACAATACTCTGAATCCAAATTATATTCCAACTGCTTGTATTCTCCCACATAAGGTCTGAAACTCTCAAATCCTCCATATATGACAAATGAACGCATCTTGCCAAAGATGGAATGGTCTTTGCTAACCAGTTTTCCTGCCACACCCTCATATCTTGTCCATTACCAATAGTCCTTCTCAATCCTTAAAGAAGGAAAGGTGTTGATTCACAAATGGTTTTCCAACCCCCATGAAGGTCTATTTGGTTTTGAGGAAAAACGGAAGGGAGTTCAAATAATATCTTTTTTCGAAGATACATGCAATCAAAGAATCTGGATTTTATACAATCTACATAGTTGCTTGGCCAGCATAGCCTGGTTAAATACCGCCAAAGTTTTAAAGCCCACCCTCCTAATTTTTTTGGGAGACAAACTCTCGACAAGGCTACCCAATGGATGCCACGTGAGGTTTTGTTCGTGTTCCACCAAATTTTTTAATTGCATTGGATATTTTTGAATCAACTCTTTCGGAATTCTAAAACTAGACATAATATAAGTAGGAATCACTTGCACAACTAATTTTATCATGCCCCCCCCCCCCCCCTTTAGAGAAGTCATGCCGACCAACCATTAATACGGATATTTAGCGGATCACGTACATAGGCAAAAACTTACGCTTTAGAGCCTTGTAAGTGTTCAGGTACACCTATGTATTTCCCTTTTCCCCCTTTATAGATGCCTAGCCTACGTTTGTCCTTATTACCAAAAACAATAGTGGACTTACAAAGTTGATACTTTGTCCAAATGCTCGCTCATGTAGCTCTATGATCTGTTGACACTTAGACAAGGTAGCTTGACAGAAAATTAGGCTATCATCTGCAAATAACACGTGTGTCAACGGGGTACATCCACTCGCCACTCGTACACCTTCTATATAACCTCCCGCCTCTGCTTTTTGAATATTCGCGGTATGTACAGAGAATAAATAGATAAGGCGATAAAGGATCATATTGCCTCAAACCTCAAGATGGTTTAACACTCCCTTTAGGTGATCCATTGATTAAAAATTTATATGAAATTGTAGATACACATTCCATAATCCATTGGACCCATAGATCATTAAAGTCCATTTTGAATCATAGTTTCCTTCAAAAAACTCTATTCAACACGGTCATATGCTTTACTCATGTTTATTATAATAGTCATGAACTCTCACCTACACTAGTCCTTTGTTCTTATAGCATGAAAAGCCTCTTGACCGAACATGATATTATCTGAGATTATTTGACCCGACACAAAGGTTGATTGTGTGTCAAATATAAACTTTTGTAGTAATTTTTTCAACTACTGATTAAGGACCTTCGAAATCACCTTGTAGCTCACATTACATAATCTTATAGGCCGAAAGTATTTTAAAGAATGAGATATTTCTACCTTCGGTATTAAGCGGATACGTGTCTCACTCGAAGAACTGTTCATATTACTAGAGGTCAAAACCTCATTCACCATATGAGTCAAATGGGATTCAACGAGATTGGAATTTCTTTGATTGAACAATGGTGTCATGCCATCAAGTTCTGGTGCCTTTTCCGGATTCATACAAAAAAGAGCATCTTTGATTCATCTCATATGTTATTCGAGGGACTATTGTTGCCAACTCTTTTTGAGTATTCCTTACCCGTGAGCTTATGAACAAATTCTGGAAGTAATAATTCGCTTCATGCTCCATCTCCTCCTCCTCTTTCTCCGTCCATTCCCCGAAAGTTTTCATTGGTCCCATTATTCGGTTCCTTGCACGTCTCTGTTTTGTTGACGCATGAAAGAATTGTTTATTTTTATCGCCTTCTTTCACCAATTTATCCTAATTTTTTTTTTCCAAACAGGTTCGTCCTCTGAAATTACTAAGCGGAGCCGTTCAAGAAGACCAGGGACCAACGAAGATAAATTGTCATTTGATTGATCCCGTTCAAGTTGGAACTTTAAGTCCTCAATTCTGGCCAAGGAATATTGAAACTCGTTTTTCCTCCATTTCGGAATTTGATTTCGACAATATTTAATCTGATCACCAATATTCTTTCTCTATTCATGTGGACCCCATCCATCTTTCACCACATGCTCAAATTATCTTTACCAACCCATCTTTTATCAAACCTGAATTGATGTGACCCAAATATTTTCATCTTATCCAAATGTAAGATAAATGGTCGGTGGTCTAAACCCCAAAACGGCTTATAGTCTACATAGGAATGAGTAAAACAATCATATCATTCCTCGTTATCTATTGCTCTGTCAAGTCGACATCGCACCATATTATAACCTCTTTGTCCTATCCATGATAGCTTATTCCCACGGAACGGGAAATTCATCATACCTCAACATTCACGCAATAGTCGAAAATCAAGGAACAATTGTCACTCCTTGATTTTAAAAATGATCAATGATCAAATTAAAATCACCTATCATAATGCAAAGTTTATTTCTTTGTGTGCCAATTCGTTTTAATTGTGTTGTTTATAATCATCAAAAAGGCTTTTCCTCTTAGAATCGGTCAATATTTTGTGTTGTTTTGTGAAACATTTCACATATTATTAGAATAACACTTAAGAATTGTGGCAAGTAAAATTATACTTGAAGTTAATTATGAAAAAATGCATATTTCAAAATCTCATCTTAAATTCCTAATTACACTTCCTAAATGATGGAAACTTTGATAAAACTTCAATAAAGATTCACAAATATTTATGAAGGTCTTACTAAATTCTTTATAACTATTTATCTTTTAGTTGTAATAATTTTTCAATTTAATCTATGTTTGAACTAATGATTTGTATTTTTTTCTACATGAAGAATTATCTTTAATCAATTGTAACTGACATGTAGTTTACAGTAAAAAAAACAATGACACATGTTAAGGCTTAGAATATTATGATATTTATTTTGATATGTTGAATTCTTTGTCATCCGCTCAATATCTTTAGTTCCTCTCACGCTGTAGCATTGGTTGTTCCTTTCTCAATGTTTGTTTGAGCTTGTTCTTTATCTCAAAAAGAAAGAAAAGTAACGGTTTCTCTCCATTTTAATCAAATGATAATCAGGTAACAAACCATGGTTATATCATGTGTCTGGACTTGAAGAACATGTTGATCTTGGCTTCAAAAATGAAAATTTGGTCTGAATCACAATCTTTGCTATAAGTTACTTCTTGTGATGTATCTCTCCTTCTGAAAAAGCTAAGCAATCTTGTATAAGCAAGAAAAGATTGTTCTGATGCTCTAGTTATCTCAAACAAGCTCAAGCTTTCTTCTCCTTTTTCACTTTGACAGTTCTATGAATTTTGAGTATAGCTTGACACAAGTATTTCTGGATCTTTTAGAAATTTAAGTAACAATTCTTCATCTTATCCCGGAGTTTGAAACACTTCCATCAAATCTTCCCTACATAAATTTATTTTTAAGCATGTATTTGTGCCATTACATTGTACGGTCTTCCAAAAGCTTGCTTTAAAGCCAAAAACACATATGAAACACTATGAAAATCATTCACATATGAAAAAGATAGTCCAAATTATAAACATCAAAACATAAATTTCTAATCAATTATGCAATACGAATATAGTTTACTAGCAGAAAATACTAATCAAACCAACATGATAATATCAAGTTAATCAAAACTCCTATTCAAACTTAGAGAACATGAGGATCTCAAGAACTAATGATCGAAAGAATCTGTATAATACGATCACTTAACAAAATTAAATTTTGTCATACTTCAGGACACAAAAAACCTATTGCCTCAATTACTCAAGATTCTGTTTAATAAAGAGAGTAACACCTAACGAAGTATTGGTAAAAAATCTTAACTTATCAACTTACTACAAACACATTTTTAAGCCTAAATAGAAACTAAATCCTTATGCACCACACAAAGAAACACAGATTAGAAGAAGGAAACTTGGTTACTTGATGAAAAAGAGGCTCGCGATAAAAGCTATATTTATCAACCCTAGCAAAACAACAATCGCACCAATGGATGGAAAGCATTGAGAAAGGAGATCGGTGGTACTTGACCAATAGCGAGTGCATTTTTTGGGTTAGAGATCGATAACGCACTGCAACAAAATGTACATCTTCTATGGAGGATCGATTTTTTTAAGGAGAGAGATCGATTTTGATTTTTTTTTTTTTGTCAACTAGATTGTATTAGATTAAAAAGAAAACAAACCCATAAAGAGTACTACAAATTCCACTATGAGGAAGTTGAATCCTACCACGGGGAAGGTACAAGTCCACAAGGAGCAAATACTCTCGAGAAGAAAGGATACAACTACTCTTAAAAAGAGTAAACTAAGTCCCCAAAGATCACGGAAACTAGAAAGATATAATTTTCTATACGGAGATAAACCATCCCGACGGAGCGGGGAATTTCATACCGGGTAAATACCCGAACGGATTTGATTCTTCCTATCTAAATACAATAAGTTAACAATTATTCTAATTACTAATATACTTAGCCTAATATAAACATAAACCCAAAACATTATAACCCAATTAATTAGGGTCTGATATAAAAGAGTAATGGGCTTCCAAAATTTATGAAAGAAACCAAAACAAGGCCCAAAGCCAGGCCCAACAAAGGAGAGTGGGCCCTAGTAGCATCAACAATTGCGCCGCCGTCCACCACCGGAGCCACCACACCAGATCTGAGAAATCGGACCAACCACCCCTCCATACCGCCGGCGAGATAGCTATTGTCGGACCATCTAAAGTACATCTTCCGATGAAGGACCAGCCACCAAAATATTGACCAAATCCCAGCCAAAACGAACCACAGGAGCGTCCATCGCAACCACCAGGAGCAAGGAACCACAAGATCAACATGCAATCGCTTTTGTAATCACCGAGAACCCCATAGATGACATAGTCGCCACCAACAAAACCTACAGAAGATGAAAATAGTGAGTAAGCCAGGTAGGTCAATGGGTCGCAGATCGGAGGAAGGAGAAAAGCATGCACGAAGAAACCGGAACCACCGCCATGGGATACGGGAGGAGGAGCGGTGTGGCCAAAGGAAAAGGGGAGAAAGGGTATAGAACCGAGAAAGCGAAAAAAAACGAAAAGCAAATGAAAGTGCCGCTGGGCGCCGGCGGTGAGGCCGGTCGCCAGCAGCGACGGTGGTAAAATCTTTGAAGAAACAGTCGAAAGTAGCATAGAGAGAGAGAGAAGTTAAGAGATCTTTCAATACCGTGAAAAAGCTCAGGAGAGAGATCGATTTTGATAAGGAGAAAGATCTATTCTTCTGAGTAAAGATAATGTTTTGTTTAATATAAAAATGATTTATTATTTATTTTGTAATTTTATTAGCAAGGGCATATTAGTCTTTATCTTCTTTAATTAACATATCAATGTGTGTTATATTTGGCATTAAACTTGTTTTTGTGCTATTTGAGGACATTTTTCAAAACTCAATTGGTTTAATTATTTTTATAAAATCATGTATTACTAACATCAATTTAATCTTATTAGGAAAAAAGAAAAAAATTGATTATCAACATTATTTTAAATTCAATCTTAAAATTATTAACGTGTTTCTAAAGTTGACACAATATTAATATCATTTTTTAATTAATGTTAATCAAATCAATACTATATCAATTATTAACGGGTGTGAGTTTATCATTTACATCAGCATTAAAGATTATGTAAATATAAATTAATTTATATTGGTTATTGTATAGTGATGTAAGTGATAAATAATTTATATCAATTTTTAAAAAAATATAATTTATATCAAATTTTATTAAAATTGATGTCATTTTTTTAATAATAATATATATTTTTATATTTCATTTATTTTCTTAAATACTAACAAACTATAGTAATATATATATATATATATATATAATGTTTATATAATATACTATTATTATTTTTGACAAAATGTTAAATTGATTAATCAGGAGAAAAAAAAGTAATATTTACAAAAATTTTGTGGCTGGTAAAGATAAAGAAAGAAGCTGTTAGGTGTGATGAATGCTCAACGGTGCCTCGTTAAAACATGTCACTAGAAAATCTAGTGGGATAAAACAAGCGACAGGAAAAAGAGTACAACTTTTGAACACCACCTAAAAGCAAAGATAGAAGATATATGTAAAGAGTTAGACATAAGTCGGAAGATGCAGGGAACGTTCATTAGCATGTGATGGCTACGGTTGGTGAAGTGATAGCCAGCGATGATGGAGTCCATGTAGGGAGAGTCAGTGGTGTAGCTAAGGCTCCTGAGATGGTCCGTAATACAATGTACAACTCGATTATTGATGTAGGAGATGGTGTGGTGAGGGCTTTAATGATGTCGACCATTTCTCTCTCGCCACATGTGATAGACGGTGGCTTGGAAGCAAAGATTTTTAGAAGGATGACATCGAGCCAAGGAAGAGTTAGATGTCGGAGCGAAGCAAGAGTGTGTGTCCAGTCGGGTGTGAGGCACGGCCATATGGTGTAGCTAAATGGGCAGGCAAAAAACAGGTGGTCCTGTGTCTCGTCTTGTTCACCACAAAGAACGCAAGGTAATGTTGTTCCCCAGCGACCTATCCCTGAAGTTGTGGGTAACATGTCAAGAACATCAAGCCAAGAAAAAAACGCATAATGCGGAATAGACCGTGAAAACCACATGTAGGATGACTATTGTTTTGTGGGTGGAGAACAACTTATCTGCTTCCATGTAATGGAAGAAGAGAATGATGGTTTGTAGGTATCGACATTGTGCCTCTAGAGCACCTCGTCAGGAACGACATTGAGAGAGGGCAACAGTAAACATGTGAGCTAGTCGTGAATTGTTCGCAGGGTTGGAGCACGAGATCGCCGGATAGCACAATAATTCTAGCGCGTTGCCATCGCAACCATGGTGTGTCTTGGAATTCCCAGCTCCCTAATTCCTGCATCACCAGTTTGTGCAATCAAAAGACCAAGTGAGGACCAGTTATCAAACCAAAACGATGTACTGCGACCGTCCCCGATGTTGTGACGTAATAATGGAGCTGCTATGGGATGAATCTTGAGTATTTTCTGCCAAACCCATGACCCGCGATTGTTGGCGGGGAGATCTCAGAAGGTCGAGCCACGAATAAGGTAATGTTTTGTCCATGTTGTCCATAGGGAACCTGTATTGGAAAAAAAAACAGCATATGAGACGAAGTACGAAAACAAGAGAAGTATACTCTAGCTTACGAATATCAAGACATCCCGCATTGGTTGGAGAGTAGACATCAGCCCATGCTGCCTTTACCCAATGTTGTGTGGATGGCGAACCCGACCATAAGAAGTTACTGCAAAGACTATTAATCTCGCCAATGCGGAACTTTGGTAAGCGAAATACAGATTGCCAGAAATTGACTGTACTAACAACTAAGCAATTGTAACCTTCCTGCATATGAGAGAAATTTGGTGGACCAAGCAGTCATTTTCTGTCGGATACAGGCAAGAAATGGAGAGCAATCAGCTCGAGTCAACCGCTTTGTTGTCAAGGGTAAGACAATGTAACGAATAGGGATATGTTCTTGTCTAAGTCTAATCCTTTGGACAATGGCTACAAGGCTCGAATACGGATTTTGCTGTATGGAAGATGGAGGACTTCTAAACATTGACATGCAAGCATGAGGCTTATCCAAAAGTATTCAAGACCTGTAATACACCTAAGATAGAATAGGCTTCCCATCAGTGAAGACGAGAATGTCGTCAGCGAAATAGATGTGAGTGAGGCGAACTTCGCGATAGTTGGGATTGTAACCGAAAGCACTAGATGTTGCACATGCATTCAGAAGCTTGGATAAGACATTGTTAGCTATGACATATAAATAGGGTGAAATGGCGCAACAATGGCAGATTCCACGAGCACTCGTAACCCGCCGGTTCCCCATTGAAGGACACAATGAAGGTAGTTATAGAAATACATAGGCGAATCCACTGAATAAAACGTGAAGGAACCTGAATAACCTATAAGATGGTTAAATGAAATCTCAGTTAATAGTGTCAAAAGCCTTTGCAATATCAAGTTTAAGAGTGCAGCAGGGTGTGAGAGATTGTTTGTGATAGTCCTTGACAATTTCTGTGGCAAGCATGACATTCTCGAGAAGTAGGCGATCCTTGATGAATGCACTTTTATTTGGCTTTATAAACTCTGGAAACAAAGTCTTCAACCGATTAGCTATAATTTTGGATATCACCTTGTAGATAATATTGCAACATGAGATGAGCCTATAGTCGCGCATAGTCTGCTGATTGTCGCCTTTAGGGATGAGAGAGATCAATGTTGCATTGACACCTCGCGGGAGGAATCCATAGATAAAGAATGATTGGACAGCAGCTATGAAATTAGAGCCAATAAGAGGCCACACCACTTTGTAAAACTCCATGGTGAAACCGTCGGGACCTAGAGCTTTATTTGACGGCATGGTGAAAAGAGTGCTTATGATTTCCTCATCCAAGACTAGTTGGCAAAGAGATACAAAGCTATTGGGTGAACATTGATAGAGGAGCAGGGAGTGAAAAGTGTGTGACGGAATAGGAGATATGTCGGGGACATGTTGGAGAAAAGACTTGCAATGTGCTGCAACTGCCTCTGTGATGGATGGTAGATCCGTAACTAGCTCCCCTGAGTCAAGTACAATGCGTTTGATGGAGTTGCGGGAAGTTCGGGAGGCGGTAACTCGTTGGAAGAATTTTTCGTTATGATCACCACTTTGTAGCCAATTTATTATGGATTTTTGTTTATAGAAAATCTCCTCGGCTCGAGCTAAGAAACACCATTGATGTGTAGCATTGGCTTCAAATTCCATGTTTGAACGGGAAGGATGTAGCAAGACTTGTTCCTGACAAGTACAAAAGTGATCAAAGGTTCTCTGTCACCTTAACTCAACTATCTGTGGTGATATTAATATATTTTAATTTTCATTTTATATATGTGTCATTTTTATAAAATTGACGCAATATAAATATCGATTTTTAATTGATATTAATTATAAGAGTAGATAAATTATTTATTAATTTATGTAAACTTATATATTGCTTCATTTTTATAAAAATGATGTAAGTAAATTATAATTTATGTTTTTTTGTGGAAATAGGGGAAAACCCCATTTTATTACGAAATCAAAATAAAAAATTGAATTCTAACTTGTCTAGGATGACCAACACCACTCTCATCCTCTAATAAAATCGTACCGACCACATCAGGCCTGGGCTCAAAACAATGAAACCCCAAAGGTAATGAGAAAGCATGATTTGCTAGCCCATCAGCCAAGCGATTAGCTTCCCTGAAGATATGTGACACTCGAGCTATCCAGTTCTTCGATAAAAAGTCATAGCACAACTATACTAGAAACGAAAATGGATGAGAATCACCCACCCCATCTCGAAGAAAACTTTCAACCAATTTAGAATAAACCTCCAACTCCAATCTTCTTATTACCCTCTCCCAAGCTATGTATAGACCATAATACATACCCTCAAAGTTTCGCTAAGGGAGCCGAGCATATGCCCAAGTTCACAACAAAACCTGTGATCCATTATCCAGCCTCATTCCTTAGCACTCCTCCTGTTGTAGCTTTTCCCAGATTGCCATGACATGCTCCATATGTGTTGAGTTTTGCCTACCATATCTCTGGCACTTTCCATGTTATCATCCGTGATACACTCTCTCCACTCAAACGACCCTCACTCAGATTTTTTTGGCGGCGAACCATACCTCTCGGGATTTTTCTTGGAAAAATCTCGTCCGATCCCGACATCTCATCATATCCCCAAACACATTTCCAAAACACCATTTCCAACTCCACCAAAGAATCATGGAAAATGTCGTGGTCTATCCCACCTCATGCACACATCCACCGTCACTTAAGTTATAAAACAACCAATTGAGCAAGGAATCTTCAAAGAATTGTCTTCGTCTATCTCGGGGCACAATACGTTCCCATATACCATGAATAGATTGGAAATCTCTCAATATATGCATCACTGATTCGTCACCCATCTTGCAAACTTGGCTTAGTGCCGAATCACATAGCTTTCGCCTCTTACGTTTTAAATTCGTCATTAAACAATGATTAACAACCAACCAGATGAAGCTTTTCGCTCTCTCTGTTGCTTTTACCCGCCAGATACGAGCAAAAAAGCATGTCATATTCTGTGTCACCATCATCGGTTTCATAATAAGAGAGAACGTCGTTCTCACCGAGAACTTACCGTCATGACTTTCTCCCCACGAGAGGCGATCCTTAGCACCTGTTACAGTATCTACAACCCTCATAGCAAGTTGCAGGCAAAGGTTCTGATCCACAAAAGGTATAATACAATCCCATAGCCAACCCCTACCAATGCTCTATAAGTTGCATACCCGAGCCTCATCACCGCCGACCGGTAAAGGAGAGGTAATCACCTCAGCCAATGGTACTATTAAAAGCCATCGATCTTTCCAAAAAGTATGTTGTGCCATCCCTAACAACCCAACTCAAACCGGGATATATGACTTTGCACAATCTTGTGACAATGACTCACCATACCACAAACCAATTATGTCTTGAGACCAACTAGCTTGTGTCATGTGAACCAACAACCTTATACTTGCCCTTAAGAACCACAGACCAAAGGCTGTCCTTTTGTTGTAATAGTCTCCAACCTATCTTCGATAGTAAGGCCAAATTCATATCGAGAGATTTACGGATCCCTAAGTCCCCTTCTTTTTTTAGAGTACACACCATATCCCAAGTTACAAGATGTTTTTTTTTTTTTCTCCGAAGAACTCCCCCATATAAAACTACACGTTAATCGTTCCACCTTAGCTAACATTGATCCCAGTAAGAATATAGAACTCATAGTGTGAACCGGGATCGAAGCTACCACTGCTTTAGCCAACGTGATTCGGCCTTCAAAGCTCAAAACCCGGCTCTTCCAGCCAGCCAACTTCAATTTAATCCTCTCCGACACCGCACTAAACGTTTCTTTGTTTATACGTTTATGCAATATCGGTAACCCCAAATACTTTGCTAAGTCTCTTGTCACTTGTATCCCACTTTCATGACTAATCATGCGTTCCAACTCACGATCCACATTACTTGAGAAAAAAATCTTAGATTTCTCAAGGCTTACTTTTTGTCCCGAAGCATTGCAAAATCATTCAAGGGCACCTCATATTACTCGTATTTGATTCACGAACGCTTCAGCAAACATGATAAGATCATCCGTAAAAGAAATATGAGATAATTGAGGGCCCCCACGAGATAATCTAATAGGCTTCCATCTTCTTTTCAATCATATGACAGAGACACTCTATGCATAAGACAAACAAATACAGGGAAAGGGGATCTCCCTAACGTAAACTCCGTGATGGTGTAAAAAGCGTCGTTCTCTCACCATTCCATAGCACCGTCATCGCTGGTTTTTTAACCCATTGTAAAATCCAGTTTTGCCAATTAACTGGTAAATTACAAGCTGTTAACGTATCCTCCAAAAAATCCCAACGTATTTTATCATAAGCTTTCTCTAGTTCTAGCTTTAGCAACATCCATCCTTTAACTCAGTTTTTCGACGCATTGAATGTACAGTTTCTTGAATAATCACAATATTGTCCGTACTCAAATGTCCTAGTATGAAACTGGACTGGGCTGGTCCAATTAGAGACGGCATCACTCTCTGCAACTGTAACATCATCGTCTTGGTGATTATCTTTAACAACATGTTGCACAAGCTTATCGTTCGAAACTGAGTTATCTTCTTCGGCTTCGCTACTTTTCCTATTAGAACAACAAGTGCATCATTCAAACCCTCCAGTAGTACCCCTGTTGCAAAAATCTCAAGTACAAACTTCACCACCAAAGCACCCACAACGTCCCAACAATCTCGATAGAAGGCAGGTTGATACCCATCAGGGCCCGGTGCCTTTAATCTACCCATACTCCACATCTGAAACTATTGGCTTATTAAGCCATTGTATCTCTCCCTTCGAGAGTCGTGTCATGCCACGATGTGGTAAATTTTCTACAACTGCATCCACATCTTCTAGGGAATAAAGCCACTTGTAATACCCGACCACCAACTCCTCTAGTGCCTGTTTCTCCGACACCCAAACACCATTATCATCTTTGAGAGTATCAATCTTATTTCTTCACCATTGAATAATAGTAGATGTATGGAAGAAACTCGTGTTTCGATCTCCACAAGAAACCCACTTCTCTCTTGATTTTTGACACAAAAGTAACTCTTCCTGCTCCAATATATGAACTAACTCCCCGAATGAGCTTGCTTCCTGAGCTAAAAGCACATCATCACGACTTCGTTCCAACAGTCCTTGTATCGTTGTTAACTCTTTTACAAGCTTCTCTTTTTTCATCGAAATATCTCTGAATACTTCTTTATTCCACACTCTTAGCACCCTCTCCAAGTTATTTAGCGCTATGGGAGTAGATATATTTGGGTAACAAGAAATATGCAGTAATTCTCGAAAACCATCATGCAACATCCATGCAACTTCAAAACCGAAAAGGACGTCGACATGGATATCTAGCTCCTTTCGGTTTAAGCTGTAAGTATAACAGAACATGATACGAGGCAAGAAAATGGAGATGGGTTACAGTCGCTTCTTGCCACTTCAAACGAGCTTGACCATAACATAGAATATGATCCAGTCTCTTAGCAACATAATTTTGTTCTAATCGACCTCTTCACCAAGTAAACGCCACATGTAAAGCCCATATCAATCAACATTAACTCATTTATCCATTCCCCAAAAGCTAATGAATCTGTCGATAATCTCCCATTTCCCCCAACCGTTCATCCAACCGCACAATAGTATTAAAATCACCGTCAATGATAATCGGCCCATGCACATTCCTGACTATCCCCTTCAACTCGTCCCATAAGCTGCTCCTACGAGTCGTCGTAGNCCATAATCAAGTTGCACAACCCCCCCCCCCCCAATCACTACTTTCGCATGGATATATTGATTTGAGAATCCAAGAACCTACACATCACCAACTTCTGAGCGCCACAAGAGCGAAATCCCGCCACTCTAGCATCTACCTGAAATGATTTATTAAACCCAAGACCTTGACAAATCCGACATGCATTATCCCCTCCTGCATGTGTCTCAAAGACCGCCAATATCTCTGTCGTAAATTTCTTTAACATGTATCGNCCCCCCCCCCCCACAAAAATTCCATAATAAGCAATTCATTGAGAAAATTTCTTGAGTCCACCAAATTACCGGGGCAAGCCATCATGCCCTTCTTACATCTCCTTCCCGAGGTTGCCTACCACCCGCTATCACCACCTTCATGTTCGTATGTTCATATGGTAACTTCGTATGAATGCCATCTACTAACTGCACATTCTCCTTAGGCAAAGGCTCTCTTCCAATATCTCCTTTCTTTGAGCTTGGCAAAGTTCTTTGACCATCATCTCCATCCATATTCGTTAAACTACCTCTCCCGCTAGTAAAATTACCACCTAGTCTACATATGTCCAGCTGGTCAATTTTCAACCTCTTACCATTCGATGTCCGGTCTATCTCACCACGCATAGGCCCGAACACCAAACCTCGTGTTGGCTTACTCACTTTCAACACCTTAGCACCCGTTAAAACTTTCTAGGCCGATCTAGAGTAACTTTTACGCTCTCCCATTGTACTACCACCAACTTTAGCACCCATCTTCTCTCCCTTAGCCAAGAACAAAACATACTCCTCTCCCGATTTATCACCAACTGAATTAGCCACGTGCACAACCTCCATATTCTCTTTATTCTTCTCCCCTTCCTTTGGTACTGGTTTCACAGTTTCTTTCGACACTAGTGCTTTATTGCTCAGATGACTAAAACTGTCATAAGTGAGGACATTACTTCTTGATACCCGGGCTGTTATATCTCCCAACTTTTGCCTATTTGCACCACTTTCAATTCTTGCTTCCGGATGTACGAGTCCCTTTTCTCACCACCGTAAATCCGTCTTCACCTCCTTCTCCACGTCGATATCCCCATTCTCCACTGTTTGCACCCTAGCCCTCGTTTCCACCAATTTTCTCGGGCATGCATGTGTTAAGTGAGCAAACACGCCGCAAGTTGAGCATATTGTAGACATACCCTTATACTCAACATAGTAGCGCTCTCCATTAATCACCACTAACCCTTTTGAAGGTTTATGAAAGTTCACTTCTACACAAACTCACGCAAAACAAGTTCTTTCAATATTCAGAGTCGTAAGATCTACCTTCACCAGTCTTCCCAAGCTCTTAGCAATCCCCAACAATATTTCCTCATGGTAGAAGTTAACTGGAATGTTAGACAACCTTATCCACACCGGCGTTGTCAATATATCATCACTCAACAAGTCAAAATTAAGAGACCAGGCTCGCACCATAAAGTAGCTCCTAAACGCTCTCCATGGTCCACCCGATAACGCAGCCAAATACTCTTCCTCCATCTCAAATCTTACCATGAAGAGGTTCCTTGGTAAGTTAATAACATACATGTTTCCTTTTGGCTTCCGCATCTCTTTCAATCTCCAAAACAAAACAGGTAAAGATATCGACCTTTCTAACACCTTCATAATCATACAATTCTTTCAAAGGCTAATCATCACACTCGGCACCTCTTCCCCAATCGTAATTACCAGTTCCCTCATTCTCACCATTAGGGTACTCGACTTTCATCGTACCCCTAACGAACGCAGCATCCAAAACACTTTTCGAGTCCAACATGCCTCCCCCATTCGACACACCCACTCTCTTCGCCCACAATATGTTATTCTCCAGTGGTTGACTAGGCAGCTGACTACCAGAACCAACATCAACCTGCATGGCATCACCGTCGTCCGTACTCTCGTTGTGTGTGTTCGCCGCTACGCTCCTTCCTAGGGTTTCACTCATATCGCCGCTCTACTGCTAACAAAAATAAAAACCAAATCTAATTTATGTTAGTTATTCTAAAGAGATGTAAATGATTAAAAAAATTATATCAATTTAATTGTAACAGATTTTATTATTCTAAAGATAACAACATTTATTCCAAATGATGTAAAATTATACATTAAAGTATTATTTATGAAGTAGTGACTCTATTTAATATCATTTATTAATATATGATTTCATTTTATATCATTTCCTTTTGTGATGTATTATTAGTGATGTAATATACTATTTTCTTGTAGTGTGTTATAAAATTTTTATGAAATTTTATTTACAATTATTTTAAATTTGTTTTATATTATATTTATATATATATATATATATATATCATGTATACATATTAACATATTCAAATATAATTCATATATCATACATATTACAAGTTTTATATATTTAACATAATTTATATTTAAAAAACTTACTTTTAATGAATATTCTTAAATTTTTCTTTATTAACGATACTATATAAAGCATATTCCTTATTGGGTTGACTTCATTAACTCCCCCAAACTTTGTACATCTAAATTATAATCTCCTAAACTTTGAAGCTCCTTAAATTTTCCCCCTGAACTTAGGGGTTGTTATTGGTTATGATATTTTAATGGATTTATAAACCCATGAGAATTTAGAAATATATGGATTTTGAAATACCATGATTTATGTTTATTTTGTATTTTGTATTTTTAACTTTGAAATCCTTCCAAAATCCATTAAAATACAAGGTGGAATTTGAAATCCAATATCAAATCATTAAACGAATAACACTGGATTTCAACTAGTATTTACAAATCATTAAACGAATAACACATGATTTCAAAAAGGATTTTAAAATCAGTAATCCAATAACACCTGATTTTATTTAAATTTCCAAATCCATTAAAAGTCTATAACCAATAACACCCACTTAGACATTTCTTTAGCCTCCCCCCCCCCCTCACAACTACTCGTTCTCATCAATTTCCCTTAAAAAATTTACAAGCCTAAATTGCGATTTAAACGTAAAAAAAACGCAATTAAAAATTACGATTTCGGTTAATATTAAAAACCAATTTTTACTTTAACTCAAACCTTTAATTAGCATATTAATTTGGCAGTTGACCATCAAAGTCAACCATTTGATGAGTTTGACGAAATCCGTCCCTTTCTCTTCGAAGGTTTGTAAAATTGTAATTACTTACTCTTCTGTTGGGGTATTTTCATTGCCGATTAGGTGAATACTTTCTTTTTTAAAAAAAAAAACAAAAAAACTTTAACAAAAGATATATATTATACACATTCATGATAACTTTTTATATTTACAAAAATTGAGCTTTGTGGTGATGATGTAAGGATTCATCTCCGGCAGGTAACTTTTTATATCTACGAAAAAAGAGCGCTCCTCTTACCTCTCATCCTTTGAACCCAATGTAAGAACCATCTTAATCTTCTTTAGACTTCTTCAACCCTTTGACGTAATCTCTGGTTTTATCTACAATTGTTATGAATAAAAGTATTTACATTAAAATAATGTGAAAAAGAAACAACATATGTATATACAAGTAACATTGAACATTGCCTGAAATGTGCAAAACTCAACATTGGTCTATAACGTCATGATCGACGTCTTTAAGATTCTAATCATCATAGATTGTTTGATTATAGTAATGACCGAATTAATATCCTAATTAAAGAATTGGGTTTAGTGTAAAAATCAGTTTTTAATTTTAACCGAAATCGTAATTTTTAATTGCGTTTTTTAAAAATTTAAATCGCAATTTAGGCTTGTAAATCTCCTGAGAAAAATCGATGAGAATAAATAATTGGGGAAAAGCTAAAGAGATGTCTAATTTCATAAGAGAATTTCAGGAGCTCTAAGTTCATGGGAATAATTTGGATGTACAAAATTCAAGGACTAGTGACATCAACCCTTCTTTTTTTGTTCAATATCTTATAAAGTTAATCTTGAAAGATCTCCATCAGTCCACTAATCAATTAATTTGGAGTATTTTAAGGATTTTCTTGACCACATTTTTAATATAATCTGAACGTATATTCTGATTTCTTAACTATCAAAATTATTAAGATATATTTTTAATTGTTCCATAATAAACCACACAAAAATATTTGAATAATATTAGTAAGTTTTATTTATACTTTTGTAAGCTTTAAACAACGGTAAAATTCGAAAAAAAAAAAAAAAA